>WNHD01003073.1:0-13902 GCA_011057455.1 Ganaspis sp. Gsp50
AAAAATGAAAAAGAATTTTATTCTTTAAACTTTTCATGATTAAACAAGTTTCTCATTCATTAAAAAAGGGGTGTCCTCATAATTTTGGACGGTAGTGTACTTATAAATATTTAAGCAACATATTTTCCAAATAAAACTTCCAAATCTGAAAAGCCGATTTACAAACATTTCTGTTTATGCTAAATCACTTTCATTATGAAAATTATCGAAGCTCGTTTTGAAGGTTTTGAATACCTAAAATGATGCCTGCATAACTGAATAATTGTCGCAATTAGCGAATGTAAATAAATCTGAAAATGGCAAATATTAAAAAAATATGCAAAATTATGAATAATGTCAATGCGCCCTTAAAAAGATGATGTGCTGCTGCAATGATGGTTATTGCATGTGCATCAATGCTAATGGTAGGATGAGTCTTTTGATAACGGTGGTTAAGGCGAGTGTTCCTCTAACGGGAAATTCTCGTAGACAATTTCTGAGACTTTCTCCTCGATGGATTATCGTCTTGTCGGCGATATATCCGTTGGTAAAGCGATTCACCGGCGCAACTCCTACTTGTGCAGCAGAGGCGATTCGCCGCTCGCAGAAAATTGCCGCGCTCTTTTCGCAAAACCGGTACAGTTATAACTGTACAGTACACCGTAGCATCATAGCGACGCGAGAAACGTGCACGAGATATCTTAGTCCCATCTCGTTCCGTTAAGTCAGACTGAAATCACGTAATTCTTATTCACAGCGGCTTTTCATATAATACGTAGGAGTAACAAGATTTTTCATGTTAATTTAATTTACTGTTAATCATAACTAAATTTTCATTAAGAGATCATGAGGCATTTTTGAAAATGATTGACAAAGTGGATGTAAACATTTTGAGAGTTGATTTAGAAAGTTAGAATTAGTAATGTTGCCGATTTCATAGAACACACTGAATATTTCCTGTTTTATGGAAATTAATTAATAATAGGAAAATTGTACTTGGGTAAACGTTACATGACCCTATGGCCTAGAGTCCATTCTAAGGTCGACATAGCAAATAGCGGAGTTCTAGGCAGTCGAGCCGGCTGGCAAATGTACCGCAAGATAACGCGAGACTCAATTCCTGTTTGGAGCTTGTGAAGATAGTGGGGTAGTGAGCTGAATAGTAGGGGCAAGAATGACGCGATGAAAAGACAAAAGAAGAAAAAGCATTATCAACGAAGAGGAGAGGATAAGTGAGAAGAGGTTAAAGGATCGTGCGGTAAGAGCGGTTTGTATACAAGTGTACTTAGACTCTCTATAGACTCGCATCTAGAAAAGAGTGCGTTAAAGAGAGTGTAAGAGGGATTTGTTACGGTGCGATAGGAGTAATAAAATCATACTCTGGGTCACTCGGCTGGTCTACGTTTTCTTGTCGGTCAAACAATTTTTATTGTATTCATCGTACCAACTGACAAGCCTGCGAATACGCAAATAGCTCTTTTTCGTAAAATTTACCTTTATAAACTGACTTCTCATTCAAGTTGAGATTCATGTTCAATGCAAGAGCGTATGTACGAACGCGCCTCTGCACGGAATGACGTAGCGGTAAATCGCCTAAGAATCCATGTGTGTTGTGTACATGCTTTTTAGCAGAGACGCATGTCCGGGTTCAGGGGCATTTAAGTAAACGGCACGTTTGCGCATAATACGCTATTGTGTGTTCACGTATCCATATACACGTGACTGATTCTTTAAGGGAAGATAAGTTAATGCCTTTCAAATCCATACTGCTTAGATAATTTAATAATTAACTTAATTACGGGTTGGACTATTTAAAGAACAAATCACTTAAATCAAGAATAAGTTCTTCGTATAGATAAAACTAAAATCTTGGACAAAAGCAACTCATCTGGCTTCTTTATTTACATAAAAAGTGTAAATAAAGAACACAGAAAAAAATAAGTCTTGTTTTTAGTCCACTTGGACTAAAATTTATCCTCAAATGTTTAATTTTAAGACCAAAACTTGACTTGATTCATCTTCTGGCCAAAATCTGAACTAGTTTTTAGTCTTTTTAGCTTTTTAGGTGTGATTACATTTAGACTTTATTTTTTCTGTGAAGATCACTGCAAAAACAGGTGTCTTAATTTAAAACGTTTAGGTGGTCATTTTGAAGACGTTTATTGCCGTCTTAAAATTTGGACCAATAAGGAAGCGTCTTACGTTATTTCCACCAATAAGGAATACACCCTAAACGTCTTAAAATATCTATAAACGTCTTAAAATAAGACACCTTCTTTTGCAGTGATGTACGTAAGAAATGAAGGTTTTTGATTTTTTCAATGACCCATCTTACAAGAAATTCAAAGACGAATTTAGATATTAGGGAACTTCGTTGGCAATTCAATTGTAATTTATAGTGACTTACAGAATACAAAGTAATCATTAATGTAGGTTATGGTGAATCCTAAGCTGTAAATTTTTCTTGCATAAAAAAAACTATTGGGACTTACTATGAACCTTTAACATCACAGTTTTCTTGAAAGTATCAACTTGATACCAAAAAGTATCAAATTGATCACAAAATCTTCCTCAATTTGATATTTTTGATATCATTTTGATACTTTTAAGTAAACTGTGATATAGGATCTGAACTCTAAAAGCTTGTCTTTCATTACATGAAACATTTTTTCTGTCTTAGACACTAAAGAAGTTGTCTTATTACAGAAAAAAATAAGACTAAGTTTTAGTCCAAAAGCTGACTATAGACAAGGTCTGATGCATACAAGTCTCTCTAAGATTAAAACTATCCTATACGAAGAAATGACTTAAAATCAAGTCAAATTGTGTACTAATTTCATATCCATTTTGTTTTAATTTCAATACTGTTTTAACGAAGCATCGGCGTGTAATGTACATATAACAGTTAAAATTATAAATATATGTATAAATATTATTATAAATATATGTATATAACAATATTATAAATTCCGTTTTATTTGACTTTATTAGGGGCCGTTCATATACCACGTGGACACTTTAGGGGGGGCGGGGGGGGGGGTTTAAAAAGTCTGAAAATGTCCACGATTCAATGTATTTTTGTGTCCACAATGGGGGGGCGGGGGGGGGGGGGGTCAAAATCTATGAAAAAATTGTCCACGTGGTTTATGAACGGCCCCTTAGTATATCTAAGGAAAATTTATTTATACAAATTCGAAAATTAAATGTGTGTTTCGAAATTTCAGTAATGCAACATAGTAAAAATAAAGTCTTAAAACGTTTATAACTTAAAATCAAAATGATAGCAAAATAAGTAGTAAATGTAGTTTTCGGTCTTAAAATGAAACTCTCGATGATGAAAGTCAATGGAAATAGGAACTAATGTAAATTCAGCCAACAAAAAAACAAGACTAAAGCAAGGCTGAAAACAAGACTTCTTTTTTACTATGCACTTTTACTGAAATGTCAATCACTTTGGTTTTTTCAATGTAACTCAATTTTTAAATTTCATTTTGATCTCTAATACTTTGGTTTTCATTTACACATTTTACATTCATACTTATCTTAATAATTTAACCTATTCTTAATAAGTGGCTACAAATTTTATTAACCATCGTATATAATTTAGTTTGAGAAGATTCACACCTAATCAATATACTTTCAGTATCATTGCAGTTTTTACTCTGCGGATAAAAGACTATTAATTGTCAAATATGAATCAAAATTAAAGATCACTTTTAGTTCTCATTCTCTAAATCAATATGTTCTCTGAAATTCTCTTTTTCATACACGTAGAATCTTTTTAATTGCTCTTCTGAAGCTGAAAATATTAAATTTTGAATCATTTTCAAAAAATTAGTAGAAACAGAGCTACGGCATAATCTTTAACTTTAATCAATTTTCAAATTCTCTTTTAGTTCTCAAACAGTGCAAATTTTAAAATTTGCGCACCCTCGGAGAACAAAATAAGAACTTATTTAAGGTCTCTAGATTCTTTAAGAAGAGAACTGAAATTTCGACTCAACACTGAAAAAAGTATAAATGACTGATTTAGCCAACGTATGTCAGTTCCAGCAATACGTATACCTAATCTAGTCATAATTATAAATGTTACAGCTACACTTTTGCTGGATCAGTCATTTATTTTTTTCAGTGAGGATTCGTTATTGTTAAATGTTTAACAAATAGTTTAAGTAAAAAAACAACAATTTAAGTGTCTTTTTTAAGTAATGCTTGTTTGTTGGGACAATAAAACAGAGACGTGCAATAAATTCTGTAGTGGTACAGTTATGTGATCCCGGACTCTGCCGCATTGGTTAGCCCGGTTGTCCATAAAAGAATTTACACACAACTTCGGCAAGATCATCATATAGAAGGTCAGAAGTTTAAAGCTTTCTAAATTATTCATTCTTATTACAAATAAGCACCATGAAATAAAGAATAGGACATTATTGTGCATTTTTATACATTAATTTATGTCTTCAGCGAATATATGCATAGTTTCATGCAGATCAATGAACTTTTATGATGATCTCAGTATTATAAGCATACACACGTAAGTTAAAGTAAATTTAGCTGAAGTATGCTTTTAATTTTTGATGACATTGAAATTTTTACTTTCTGAATCAATTTTAAACAATAATAGACTTTACAAATGAAATTAGGTAATTTTAAAAGAATTAAATTTTAAATGAATTAGGTAAGTTTCACAACTAAATTTACTTGACAAAGATTAAATACGTCATTAGCAATTAGTATTTACGTTATTTTAAAAATCTAGGAGGTGAATACCTTTGCCATTAATGCGCATTTAAAAAGAAATTAACTCCTATTTATAATGAGTATTATATGGAATTATATTCAGTATTATAGAGAATAAAAAGTAATATCAACCATGTAGATATTTAAAGATCACATTACAATCCCTAATAACAAGATGTTACTCTTCAACAACTATTATCATTTTAAAATGACAATAAAAAACTTAGTTTTATGTGAAATTTTATTATCTACATGCAAACATAATTATAACGAGTTAAATGAGTTTTTAGATTTCACGCCGTAATTATATTCAGCTACTCCAGCTGCATATAAATATAATGCGTAATTTATACATAGACTGAATGTTTTTTAAAAACAGTTCAGATCTACTTTTTTAAATTCATCAAAATTAATTTTTTCACTACAATATGTAAATTTTTATAACATAATATACAATTTTATTATAACATAATATACAATTTTATTATAACATAATGTATTTAAATCAAATGGTAAACGAGTATAAAATTATATAAGCTTACTTTCATCTTTCATAATAAAAAATACGGTACTTTAACGTTTTGTCAAATAATCTTAAATGCTTTCGTCACAGCCGGTCCACCAAGTCCTTCTACTATTTCATAACGGTTTTCGAATACTGCCTAGAGGCTTGGTATCAGTTATTGACTTGAAAGAAATATGTTCGAAATTTTATACTTAAAAATACTAAAATATTTTTGTATAGTTGTTTGAGAAAATATCTTCAAAATGACAATTACGCATTATATTTTTATTATAAACCTAAATGTTTTTCTGTAAAATATTCAATGTAAACAATACTTTCAAAACTTTTGGCGTATGAAATCGTATTATCAATCCTGTATCAAAAATCGTATTTTTCCGCTTTATTTTTATTTCGAAAATGGCATTTTTATTGACTTTAAAATAGCTTAAAAATAATGTTTCTAGTATTTAAAAAGAGATTATGTTAACAAGGGTTTTGTATCAAGTGGTCTTAATTACACAGTGTGATCATGTATAGGGGTTGAAGACACTTCTTGCTCTCGTGAATTCGATCATACAGATCAGCGGTCGAATCACGTTGGAAGTAAAGGAAGCCTGGAATTGGTTACTGGCAAGGTGGTTTGACCAGGTAGACACTGCTTTCCACGTGGTGCTGAGGTCATTGTCCTCGATGAGCCCCTTTGTGCCGCGCTGTTTCGTAATGACGGCCTGTGTGAAGTCACGATCATCCGCACTCGGTAAAGATCGTCAGGATCGACTAATTTAATGTGTACTGTTCGACCATGAAGATCATTCAAAGTAAACTTAATGAAACATAGGACCGCGTTCTAATACACATACACTTTTCAATTGATGAATTAAAATTCACAAAAACCTATTCCTTATTTTGTGAATCACTATGTGCGGACAATATGGATTTGGACACGACTTTAAATTGCAGTATCAACACTTACAATATGCTTAGAATCCTGTGACTCTGATACATCAAGAGTATTTAACAAGCTGTGATACCAAACTCTTGTAAAATCCTTTTGAAATACGATATTGTCTGATAACAATATAAACTCTACTGTGGCACGTTCCGGTTCTGAAGACCGTGACTTTGAACTGCATGGTGATATAATAATCTTCATACGTAAGATTCTATTTGTATTTAATTTGTTTCAGCTGACGTAAACTATTTTCAAAATACAGTATTAATTAATTTTAATTACAGTATAATTTCTAACTTCACGATTGAATTTGATCATTCTTTCATAAACAAATTGTCCTTTGGAGAAAGAAATTAATTATGGTAATAGTGGTAATTACAGTAATAATATCCAATTGTGTAACAATTGTCTGATTCAAAATTTGTATCACTTATCTGTCATTCGCATTCATTAACGATATTCATGATAAGAAGTATATAGTCAAGAAAAAAGGATAATCATAATTAGTGCTTATCCTATCTAAGTAATCCAAATAAGTATCTTAATCATTCTTATTTGTGAAGATAACTAAAAGATTTGTTTGCCTTTATTGCCTAAATGTATTTTAATTAAAGTGCAAAAATGATGATCGATTATTTCTGAATTGGACATTACTATTTCTTGTCCCTTGTTAATGGAGAAAAGTACATGACATTCATAGTAGTCGACTTAATAGGGGAGTGTTCGTTCATAAAAGGATAGAATCATTTTGACTTTAGGAAAGTGAGAATGGACAAACTGAGTACCTGAGGTCGTTGACCCCCATGAGCAAACGAATACCAACGGCTCGAGTAACAATGACGACCACATAGGAATGTCCGTAACTGATACATCTTCAAATTTAAAACCTAACATCGGCTTTTTATAGCTTTTTCCATAGCCTGACTTATTGAATGCTTAGCATTGTGAGATCTTTGACTTTCAAGAATAACATTTCCTATAAAAGAATAGTGTTGATGTTACGAAGAAGTTTCAAAAAGTCATTGTCTAAACTATTATGAGAAACTTATTAAAAGCAAATTAATCCACCATTAAACAGAATTGAGAAAGAATACGTAAAGAGCGCGAAACATCAACGATTGCTTTCAGAAAGGAATGAATTTGGGATTAAAGTATAAAATAAAGAATATTCGATTTATAAAATAAAGAATTCGATTAGTAGAGGTAATCCTGGACACTAATCAAATGTAACTTGACCGTGGAAATTGGTTGTGTCGACTAACAGCTGTTGAATGAGTTCAATGGACGGTTGGATTCTCTCTTGGCTTTAGAGTTGTCGCCGTCATCGTAATCTTGACTTTCTGTGACTCATAGTTTTCTTCCATACACCACTATCACCGTGGTCATTGACTGAGTTTGTTTAAATCACTAAATTATTGTTATTACTCATAAGCTGGTATTGTTAGCTTTTACCAAGCACTTCCGCAAGCCTTTGCAGAATATTAGCTAAGATAATACTGATTGTGCGCTTCTTGATACTTTATGTTATGCTTTATCATTCATTTTCGCGTAATTGCATCAGATATACTAGGTAGACGTGTGTTTAACTATATTTATTATTTTAGACTTTCTCATTGCTTTGAGTTATATCAAAAATAACATTTCAGCATTATTGTTTTTGTGCATGTAACCTTTATATACTTTGTTATAATATTCTACTAAAAGTTTGAACAATTATTTTTAATCACGGTTAATAATCAAGTTGCTAGTTCTACAATTAATAGTTCTACAATTATTAGTTCTACAATTATTAGTTCTACAATTATTAGTTCTACAATTATTAGTTCCACAATTAGTAGTTCATCAATTAGTTCATCAATTAGTTCATCAATTGGTAGTTCAGCAATTACTAGATCTACAATTGCTAGTTTTACAATTTAAAAAGTGGCTGAAACGAAACAGTAATTTGATTTTAATTTAAAAGAATGTTGCTATCTAGAATAAAAAATGCAACTTTATGAAAATAGATTCTCCTTTTAAAATGTTGTTGAAAATGTTTTAAAAGTGACAACTCTTTTTTCCTTAACAACAAATTTTTTATGGTACAAGAGAATTTTCATTCATTTGACTTCCTGAATAGCTGCCTTATCTTAAGAAATGATAAAATCCTTTTTGACGTTCGCGAGTCTTAAGGTAATAAACGTAGTTTCAAACTACGTTGACCAGTAGAATAGAGATGTAGCGTGAGATATCTCACGCGGCAGTGAACCTATAGGATGGTTCAAAAGTCCTTTTGCTTACTTTAAATCCACATAAGGCTTTTCTATGCATCTAGAAACCGCGCTTCTCAATGATATCAAACAAGTTTATCAAAGAACTTTAAAAATAGATAAATTCGACAAAGAAAACAATTAACTTTTTATGCATTAAGCTTTACATTAGTATCATCATTTACAATTCGGTTTTATTAATTACTATTATTATTATTATTATTTTTTTTTTATTATTATTATTTTATTATTATTATTATTTTATTATTATTATTATTATTATTACTATTATTATTATTATTATTATTATTATTACTATTATTATTATTATTACTATTATTATTATTATTATTATTATTATTACTATTATTATTATTATTTATTTATTTATTATTAATTATAAGCAAATTATATTTAGCATAATTTAGCTGTAAATTAAATAATTCATAATTAAGTTTCAATTAATAAATCCTTTAAAACTTTATGATCGCAAATTGATTTATTATATTATAATTTATAAGAGTTTGTGAAGAATGAAGAATCACTTTGATCTGTGTTATAATAAACAAAGGTTGCCTTCAATATAGGAAAACAAAAAATTAATAAACAAATGGAAACAATTTTTGTACAGAAGAAGTTGGATAAGGTGGAAAGAATTTTTGGCATAAAGATGCCTTTCATGTTCGGCTGCCTGGGTCTTTGATACCGGAAGTTCATAAGAGCGGGTGTACCGTTACGATATTGCCTCAGCCAAACTATAAAATCAGGGCAGAATTTGGAGTTTTAACTTTTTTTACTTTTATGAGTCCATAAATCGATACTCACAAATATGCAACAATCAATGAAAATAAATGTAAAAACATCTTGTATCTCTATAGCAGTATTGAGAATGTTGTATTGGTAGAATTATGAACAATAAACAATCCTTAGCACAATTTTTTAAACTTCTAAATTTACACATTCAATATCGATGTTTTGAAAAAGTGAGAAATAAACATAAAGTACTCATCAAATTTTAAAGATTAATTTAAATTTCGGAGCAATAAATTGAGACATTTAAACTAAAAATCTTATAAGAGAATAAAACATAAGAAGAGTCTCTTCTTTTAATTATATGACTGTTTGAACAAAATCTGAGGAAATGAGTAAAGAACTGTTAAAAATACGTATGAGCGAGGACAAGTTCAACCCTATTCTCTTAAAACAATCATAATCTAAAAATCTAACCTGACAGGAGTGTATAGGAGTGCTGTGCTATGCTATAAAAGCAAAGTTGTAGATGTGTGCGTGTCAGGTTAAGTATGTGCTCAGATAGGTGTTTGCATGTATTTATGTACACGCCGCGGGTTCGTTGACCCTTACTTTTGTTCGAAACCGAACAGCCGAACTTGTCGAGTACGAGCCTCGAAACCGGCAAAGCCCAAACCCACTTGGTTGGGTAATCGAACCAAGGTCTTTGCCACCTGCCACGTCAAACACCTTTCTTCAGTGTAATCATTAAATGAACAATATTCGTGCAGGAGCTTATGTCGTAGGACTGATTTTCATTATAAAACAATAAACTAATACACCTATTCTTCGTACATCTACTGTATGCGAAAACTAACATATTCCATAAGTAATTTTACGACAATGTCATTTACTATGAGGTAAAAGTATATGTTCTTCGTTAAAAAATATGCCTTTCAACACCTTTATTTTATGTTATTAACAAGTAGTCAATTATCTTTGCAAAATCGTTTCAATTAGAAAGCTTCATAGGAAGCAAAAACAATAATAACTTTTAATAGTCAAAATAGTAACTTTTAAAAGCAAGTGATCAAAGTTCATTTTAATTTAAAGATTGATATTAAAAAGAAAAGTAACGTCTGCGATTAGAACAACTTCTTTTATACATCTTCTGGGAAGAAGAAGAAAATGAAATAAGAGAAATTGAGAAAATTCCAAGATTCAATTTGGATTAATAATAGTGAATTTAATTTTTAATGAATAACAATAAATTTGGATTTAATCAATCAATTATTTAAATGAGAATATTAAATGATTATGTGATGTGCAATAGCGATATTAATTTTTTAAAAAACTGTTTGATAATGTACAAATCAAAACATGTGACGTTGCGTTGTTTCGTCAGATAAAAGTTAAATTATTTAAAGAGGAATTAAAGGAATTTTTATTGATTTTGAGGAGTTGTCAATTTTTGGAAAGTGTCATCATTTTATTATTAATACTCTTTTTATTATTAATAATCTTTTTATTATTAATAATCTTTTTATTATTAATAATCCTTTTATTAATTAGCAAGTATTTATTATAGTATTTAAAATTATTTATTTTCAAAGTTATTACATACTTTATATATACTACATTTTATATTTATTATTACATAATTATGGATGTCTAGAATTTCGCTAAAATTAACCAAGTTTTCAGTGTTACTTATGAAAGATTAATTAGTTTTGGTTTCTTAGCGCAGAGTGCTAAATATTTCATTATTTTGTTAATCATTAAGATGCACACTGCAAAAACTAATGTCTTACAATTAAGTTTCTTAAACTATAAGACATCAGTTTTTGCAGTCTACAATTTTTTTTGTACATCAATTGTCAAAATTTGAAAAATGAATAAACCTTTTCCACCTTGACAGCACTATAGTTATATAACTAACTATGCTTATCAATATTTGTTTTAAATAGAAAACATAGCGATTGCGAAAATATAATGAGGTACATACTGTTACAAAATTTGACACATTCTTTAATATAAACTTGAAAGAAAATAATTATACTACAATTGATTTTTCCACAAATATTGAATTTTCAGAAAAAGCCTTTTCGAAACTTTTTGCATTACCGAATGCGCAGCCTTTTATCAAGACGACTAAAAGAAAATTATTTATGCAAAAGAGTGGTAGTGAGAAAACTTGAGACTATAGTTGTTGACTTACTGTTATAAAAAGGATAACAACTGTATAAATAAGGGAGAGTTACGTTATAGATTGAAGAATTACTACTTTATTTACTGATTACAGATCGATATGTATAGCCGGCTACCTGCATGTGCAACGAACGCTTACATTGGCGCGGTTAGTTCATGTGTGCACGTGTGTGCCGAGCCACTTTATATCGTTCCTGCCGTCACTGTGCTATTGACCTCTAGTACCCCGCCACCATGATCACAGTACTGTTACCTTCCAGAAATTCGTGTATCTGCTTTATTATTGTCTAATTACTTGTACCAATGTTTCGTAAATTGTTTTTCTATTAATCACCTACTTAAAAAGATTACAAAAATAATTAACTTGACAATACATTAATAAAAAACAACTATATTTCAGTGTACTCGAGTATTAATGACATTTAATTTCTTTTCCTCAAAACAGCCAAGTGAATTGGCCAAACATTTGAATTTGGAGAATAACGGAGAAGACCTATTCACCGTTTATTTCAGACGCTCTGCTGCTTGTGAGAACGGTAAAAAAAGGAAATATCAGAGGATTATGGTCACGGTTTCGCAATCATTAACGCTGATTATCTTTACTCTATACAACATGACACTTACCTCTTATCGTACTCGGCATGATGTCCACAATCGCATATCCTAGTATCCAAAATTACTGATTGCGCTATTATCACCAGTTGATACACCAAAACTCCTATTGACACTGCACTAAGAATCTTTCACCTTTTTTAAATAGGTCCAAAACTTCACGATTAATCACAATTGTCAGTGCACAAAATCATTCAGTTACGTAGCACGTGTCAAATTAACCACTTCCAACGCATTTTCGAGCAGAGGATCATATTGCGATAAGCAAATTCTTGGCCCATAACAAATGTCTTAAAATTGAGAAATATGTCACTTTATCAATTGAATTAAACAGCACACACCACTCAGGATTCTCAAGAGATTTCTTCAAAGTATGAAACTAGAATTGCAATTTATTGGACGGATGAAATTAATCACAATGCACCATAGATTGAAGTTTGCAGCACGATTTTCTTGTATTATGATTTTTGTTGAATAAACGTCAAATTTATAATCAATAGTTGTTGTCAATAATTGCTTTATAACTTGAAACATTTACCAACACCACCGAAAATTGAAATATTCATTATAATCGCAGTATATAATATTAAACTCTAGATGAACTTGCAATAGAGTATTTATTATTAACAGCTCGAAGTATTAGGACGGATTCGTTTCGAGATAAAAATTAATAAGAAAAAACCGGCGACTTGTAATTGTTATTAAAAATTTAGTATTTGAGCGGGTAGTTTGAAATCAAAGATTGTAGTTTGAAATCTCGGTGGTGATGGTGGTGGTGGTGGCGGCCGGTGAGTGACTCTCTACGGTGAGAGATCCACAGGTGCTCGGTCCTCTGTAGCCCTTACCCCCTCCAACCCCCCAATCCCCACCATCTTTCTTTTAAATGCCGTGCAAGCACTTACACATGCGTCCACCCCCATTTCTTTTTTACACTACATTGTTTAACATATTTGATTCTTTTGCCTTTTTTGCAATTGTAAGAAATATTCTTCAAAAATAAAGATCAGACAACTAAATCTTGTTTCTATTTTCAAAATCATTCGAAAAACGTACAGCTGTTTTAAAAAATGATACTGAAAAATGTATATGCATGAAATTATAGTTGCACTGAAAAAAATCTATCCGAAAAATTCAAGTACAATTCCTTAGTAGAAGGAAAAATAATTAAACTGAGTACATTTATACTTGAAATAACTGTTATTACTTAGTTAAAAGTACCATTCTTATGCAGTTGAAATATATAGTAAACTAACTGTAATACAATAGTTATTTTTGAAACATAATGTCAGTAGTAGAATTGACTACAAAAAGTAGTATGTTGAATGAACCACGTTATGAAATCAACTAAATTGCCTCAGTAGATTAAAAATTGGTAGTAGGGGAGAGGCGGGTAAAACGGCGCACATTATGTAAATGATTAATTATTATAGATTGAAGAACGTTTTCATTGTTGATTAAAGTAGAAATTATTAGTTCAACATTCAACATTTCAACTAACTTCTTGTGTAGAGAACATTTTATTAAAAATTAATTAAGAGGACTAACTGTACACTGCAAAAACAAGTCTTATTTTAAGACGTTTAGACATTTGAGAGGTTTAGGGTTTATTCCTGATTGGTGGAAATAATGTAAGACGCTTCCTTATTGGTCCAAATTTTAAGACGCCAATGAACGTCTTAAAAATGACCACCTAAACGTCTTAAATAAAGACACTTGTTTTTGCAGTGTAGGTTTTTAAAAAAAAGTACAACTGCGCCAAGTTACCCTACCCAAGCGGGTAATTTGGCGCACTATACGTTTCTTGTAAATAAGTAAAATAAAATGTAATATTGTGTTGTTTGACAAATTAAAATGCAATTCAAATATGTTTTTCAATCCATAACTTTGCAATGAATATAATTTGTAGATTATAAATCAAGTTAATACAA
>WNHD01003074.1:0-13455 GCA_011057455.1 Ganaspis sp. Gsp50
ATTTATGCTTTTTGGATGAAATTGAGTTGATTTAGACTATTTTTGGAAAATCGATAATCGGACCGAAAACAATGCTTCCCTATGAGGAAGCAAAATGTAAAATTCAATAAAGTTTCATATTTAATAAACTTTAATGTTCAATTTCGCAGACGTGATAGATAAAAAGGGAAAAATAGGGATTTTTCTTTCACGAACTAATAATTAATCGCAAAGTTTATGTAAATGTCAAAGGAAGTTTCAGACATTAAATAATACGAGAAGGAATGAATAAAAAAGCAATGGTAATTTACTTTTAGATTTGAGTTTGAAAATCCGAGGATACTTTTTTTGCAGTGGAATGGAGCAGAAAGATTGCAAAAGCAACTGCGGCGCCGAGGAAAAGATCTCATTCAAAAGAGACTCTTTTCGTTACGAGAGCTGCGGAAAAAGGGAATAGGAAAAGAAGGGTCGAAAGAATTTCTTTCCCTTTAGATGAGATCATTGCCGACAGGTGAAGCGCGCGTGTGTATGTGTGGCATGACACTGGAGAATTTAGTCAGATGTTGTTCCTTCCTTTTCAGAATTAATTGTTCTTTCAAATTTTGAGCAGCCAATTCTCGTTCAAAGAATGGTTTCCGAAAAACGAACATTGACATTTCCCTTGCCAATAAAATATACATCAAATATAAAAATGCATCATACACAGAAAAAGCGAAATATTGTTTTCAATGCGCTTATTATAATATCCCGGACATCTTATTACATTTGTAATTTGTATTTTGCACCTGTTAGATTTCAAGTTAAATTAGAATTCTATGCCTGTAAAAATCCAAGTTCATTTTGTAATTCAAATCAGAACAATGAACAGTATAGAGCAGAATACAATATAAAGTTTGTATACTGATAAAGAGATAACAAGTCCATCATTTTGAAAAGAAAATTTGTGAGGTAATTTATATGACAAAATTGTCATTAGAACAATGGACGCGGCAACATAGATTCTGCAATGATAAAGAGGGATGTCATCAAGGCAAAACTCTGAATAGCAATGACGAGACTTCAGAGGATAGTACCATGCAAAGGAAACCAGACACGGGGCGTGCTTGGTAGCCTCAGGGTGCACACGCATGAGGAAGCTTTTAATCAACGCCTATAGAGGATTCCAAGGCGACTCTGCAATTAAAAGGGATCGTGTTCACTTAGATATACTTGGTCATTGATACAGTCTAGCAAAAAACGATTTTAACTGATTCATGCTTCAGTGATCTTCAACTATTCAAATTTGTTTAATGATAATCATCAAATAATAGCCGTCGATCCCATAATATCTAATCAAGAGATTGAAGAGTTTATTACTCACTAAAGAGAAGAACGAGAAATCCTTTCCTACCGTGTTCAATTCCACAAGTTAGAAACAGCCTGCTACTAAAGTTTCCTAGTTACCAAACTTTCAAAATTTAGTTAACAGTTGCGCCCAAAGTTATGAGCTCAAAACTCGATAACTGCTAAGTTAAGTCAAGAATGGAGCATATTTAACGCAGCAGCAGGACAATTATCACCTTGATGTGTTTTTGAGAATGTAAATTAATTTGCGCAAAATTTGTTTATAGAAGCAATGTTTAGAAAAGTTATATTTATGAAAGTTATATGTGACCATCCACGACAAAAGGTACCTTATGTACTCTTGACTTAAGGTACCTTTTGTTGTCAAGAGTACATAAGGTACCTTTTGTCGTGGACGGTCACGTTTATAGAAGTAATGTTTATAGAAGTTATATTTATAGAAGTCATACTTACTCTCTAAAATTGAATCAGTGAAATTTCACTGATTCAGATTAAGAGAGTATAGAAGAATTTGCGAAAGAGTTTGTTCATATCAAATATAAACAATCTATCACAACTCGGCAAGATGTACTTTAAATTTTGAACGAGTGTTTCACACCATCAAAGCAGACCCGACACGATTAGCTTATTTCGAAAAAAAGAAAATTACAATGACTGCTCCAAAACAGGAAACTGAATACTTATGTGTGTAATATATTCACGTATTGTTTTCAAAAGTAAAGCAAGAAACAAAATACCCGAGATGAAATATGTGTTTGGAATTTCTATTCATTCAACTGTTTCAAACCGTTTTTGAAATGCGATTCGCTGTGCGTACATAAAAGTGTAAATATAGGCACTGAGCGTCTTTATTCGTATATTTGTTCGGGTACACGAGCACGGTGTGGGCCAATGGGGGTTGTCGACCTCGTGATTGATGGCCCGCACTATTTTTAGTGGGTTGTTGGCAAGTAAAGGGCACAAAAGGGAAAGAATAAAAGTCGTAAAGAAGTCTCTAAATTTCTTTTAATTAAATTAAAGAAGACAGTTTAGGAATGTACGTTTCCTAGGATACGATTCTAACCTTCTGCCTCGCCTTCTGCTACAGAGGAACCAACAATCGAGGTGGTACTTTTATTTATCATTTTATTTATTGATATATCTTAACTTTATTGGTAACAACCTACTCTTAATGTACAAAATCTCAGCAGTAAATGGTACGAGATACTGAATATGTATATTATTGGGAATCAAATGATTTGAAGCAGGTTTTCTTCTAAAAAGTGTAGTATTTTATTATTGAAAACGACAAAGATACAAAGTTGAGAGAAACGCAGTTCTCTCGTTGAAGATTCGTAGACAACTGAAAAATTGGGGGTGAGAGATTGCTCATTGACCAAATACCTAGGCATTCACACAGTTACAAAAAGATAGATAGTTGAGGTAAGGACAAAGTACCCTTATCCGCAATAAACCAGAGGGATTAGCTAAATACTTGGCACATGTGTATAGGCCACATTCAATCCCTTTCACTCAACAGACTTTCTCAGGTCCATACAATAAAATTATATTGTTTATTTCCTAAAGAACCTTGCTTTTAGAGAAATATTTTAACATTCATTATTATAAATGATTAGCTAAAAACTGAAGTAGTTGAATGTGTTACCATTGCTTCCTCATAGTTTTGTTTTACTAATCTAATTTACTTTTCCAATTTTTCTCACTGTGCATTGAAAAGGAACAGATTGGCTTGAGTTTGCGAGACCGAAGACATCATTAGGTGAAGCATCGATTTCAACTTTGCGTTTTCCATCGTCCTAGTTGAGTGAAGAAACTATTGATGCCTCTGGAAATGAGATATATACATAAACTCTGACAGCTAAAGCGCGACTGGCTTGGTTCAATGAGCGGACTGACAAGTTTTTTAAGGTAAAAAGTCAAGAAATAACTTTATCAGTGATGCGCATAAAACACACGGCAATAAGAGAGTTCATCCATCATAACGCGGAGAGCGAGAGAAAGGCAGAAGACCTCGGAAAAACTTTGCCTGAGGAACAAGTAGGTACCTATCTTCGTTCAGGATATCGCGTGAGGATGAATGAAAGACAGAAAGGGAAAGAGGCATTTCTTCGCAAGCTGCTACACTTTGTGAAATAATACTATACTTTGTTCCCCTGCCATTGATATTCAAGTGTTTCCCTACCAAAATCTTTTAAAATTGCCTCTTGTTCGACAGAAACTGGAATGCAGATTAGCATAACTTTTTGACTTGGCTATACAAACGAGGCGACAAAAAGGATATATTCTTTTTCTTATAAATATTCGTTTCAGAACGATACAAAGATAATATACATTGACGATACAATAGATATGATGATGCAATAAAGATGGAATGATGATAAAAGGTATGATGGTGGAAGCTATGTAGTATCAAAAGGAAGAAAGGATTAGTTGGATTTAAATGGTTTTCTAGCCACTGTTGTAAAGCATCTTTAAAAGAAACTAATGAGGGTGAGACGAACCTTCTCAGATTCAGTTGTGTTACTTGAAAGTTAATTCTCTGAATAAAAATGATTACTGTTCCGGATAAATCTTTTAATGGGCAGATCTTGCTTGAGTAATATTTTTTACTCCTGAATGCTTGAATGCTACTGAGGGTAGACACATACGTAGGTAGTTTTATGTCTGAGCTGTTGGTACTTGCAAGGATGCACGCATTACGTACTCCCGTTGACGCTGCTTGAAAGGCGGTCTTTTGTTCATGATACAATCGTGCGCAAAAGTCGTATCACGGCTAGCCTCGTAAAAGAATTGTTTCCCAGCAAGGAGCGAATTTCTCCTCAAGTCATATAAATCCTTTTGATGGACAAAGACAAAAAAAATGTCGTCAATGCTCTGCCTCTGCATTTCAATGAGTGTGAGAAACTAACTAAGCTGATTCTCCTCACTCTTATCCTGCAAATACCTTCTCTTGTTCTCATTTAGATTCCATTTGAATTTTAAATCCCCGAGTCAAGAATTTGTATCGCCTCAAGAATGCTCATTATAGAGGCAAACATTTACTATAAAAGTGCTCTAATTTTCAAAAATGGCTGCAATTATGGTGTTTCATGCTTTTTGAAGGAGTGTGTACACGTCACAAGAGACCCCTTATTGTTACCTGACACTGGGCTCAGATATGCCAAGGGAACTTGCGGTACTTTCATTTGCAAAGTCCCCTCCAGTCTCGCAAAGATCTAGCTGCCCAACTTGTGACCAGACAATCTTCCAGAATTCTAATATACGACTCATTATGTCTGTTTCAGTGCGAAACTATCGAGGGTGAATCCTACTTCCCTTCTCACCACACCAAACACTTAAGGTACCATAGCCAGCTCATTGTTCTAGGGAATACAGACAAGGGTTGCCAAACGCGATAGCCAATTGCCCTCCGACAATTCGATTTTCGAGCTTATCTTGTTTCTGCACGATCGCTTCAAGTTAGGACTCCAGGAAATCTAGTTAAATGCTTATAAAGCTCCGTAATGAAAAGCATAATGCACGCTCCCTCATCTATATTCCTCAAACCTACTCTATCCAAAACATATCTTTGCTAAAAGTTTAATCTCCAACGAAATTAGAATTTATTTTCATTTCTCAAGAAACGTTTATCCTCTAACTTCTCTAAACATACAAAGAATTACATACGTACAAAGAATTGCATACAAAGCAGATTTGGTTTTCTACAGCAACAAAAAAGCAGACCAATTTACAACATCTGGACCAATTGACAATTCGCGTCATTAAAATCCGTGCTGATTCGGTCACGAGATTGCTATGCTCCGGTCACGAGTCACAAATCGTTTTTCCATGGGTCGCATCGTGAAATTAAAGTGGAAAATGCGAAAAGTACTCGTTATGTGTAATTACGTGAAAAAGAGTGCGTCTCTAAATTGTAAGAAACAGCCGAGAAGAGAGGACGACTTGCGGTAACGCCCTTGAATTCCTGCCTTCGCTTTGAAACTTTCAAGGGTCGTTATCTGCACGAGTGCAAATTTTAGGCACGCTAATATAGCACCGTGTACTTAATGAACTTGGACTTTCACGCGTTCGAAAAAACTAACTCCAACAGACCTCATTAAAAATTAATAAAGAACTTGCCGATTCAAAAATTTCCCATTTTAAAAATTTGCCACTATGAAAGTCATTACAAATTTGCGAACTCACAAAGACGATTGTCTGTTAAAGAATTATAATCCAACTAAAAAACTACTAAAACAACCCACTGACACAAAAACCTGCAGAATCAGAACTCACTGAATCACTCGATCTGAAAATGATACCAGTCGAATGAAACAATTGAACAATAGTTTAATTTTCTAGCAGGACAAAAGGTAACATTTATTCTTGGATAATATTGGTGTAGTCGCGCCTTTTCTTAGGAATTATCGAGCCATGAAAACGTACGTCTGTATAGTTTTGAGTTTATAAACAGGTTTTCTAAGTTTCTAACTCGTGAGATCGAGTCCAGGAAAAGGCTTGTACCTGTGCACAATAAAATGCGACCAGGTATTGTGATGTCGAAGCGCACGGATCAAAGCGTAATTCCTGAGTAACGATCATCCAGAGGCTGATAATCTGTGAAATAGGAACTTGAGGCTTCAGCCGAGAAATCGAAGAACCTTTAAGAAGCTGCTTTCCAGGTATACGCAAAATATTCAGCAGGGTAGAAGTCGCTAATTTGACGTGCAAACGAGTTTTGCAAATCGTCCAAGTCCGAGACAGACACGCGGTGGGACTAAATTGCAATTTAAGTTAAACTGACAAGTTCATCTTGTGACTCTATTATCGCTCATTTATCAAAGGCCAAATACGTTCACACTTCGTTAACTTTAAATTTAAACGTTCACTACAATCAACTTCTGCATATTTTCCATACACTACATGGAAAAAAGGAATGGTTGTGGCAACCATTTATATTGATAAATACGTCCCATCATTATTATATGGTTGACACATCCATATACATATATGGTTAAACAAACTTTCCATAAGGATGTACCAATTTTTGATATGGTTGTACCAACTATTGACATAGATATGTCAACCATAGATATGGATATGTCAATCGTATGTATGGATGGGACGTATTTATCAATGTAACTGGTTGCCACAACCATGCCATTTTTTTCCGTGTATCTTTTTAAATTAATAATTTTGCAAAATACAAAAAAAATAACTCACAAAATTTCGGCAATATTAACCAACAAAGCAGCTCAAATTTCTATCAGAATAATAATCTTAATTGCGCTATTTAACCAAATGAAAATTGTCTCAAAATTTGTTGTTCTTGTCAAGAATTATATTATAGTGTAATTAATTTAAATCCAAAAATTCTCAGCGCGCAAAAAGTTGCAGAAAAGAAAATCAAAGAGCCTTTAGATTCTGTTTCCGATTAATTAATGAATAAATCAGCATCTTGGCATAATTGGACAATAAATTTCGCTTCATCTGGAGACTCTAAAAGCATTCCAGAACCCTCTTTTTTAGCAAGTGTTCACACGATTCTTTGCACAAGTGTTCCAAACATTCTTGATTGTAATGACAGATAATTGACCATCAGAGTCGCATCGCAATTATCTCTTTGATTGGACGCTTTTAAAAAGCTCCAGTCACTGGATCAAAGTGAAAATTAACCAACATTAGCACTCTTCTTTAAAAATTTACCAAGATTTACACAGGCAACTTGTATGGCAAGGATAATAAACTAGCATTTCCGAACTCAAGTAGTTTGCATTAGCTAAAACTCTGGATTAGTCTTCTAGCATGTGCTTTTTCTAGAGCCTAACCAATATTGACAAATTCATTCAGTACGGGACCTCCCTTTAGGAAAGTCATCAGTCTCAAATTTCAATCAAAATCTCCTAGCAATAACAATTTAAAGAACTTTATCTTAGTATAGATTTTTCGTCCATTCTTATATAGTTGATTTTTACTATACATTTTTAGTTAATTCTTAGTTGATTCTCATATAGTAAAAATGATGAACAATTGTTTATAAATCTAATTTGAAAGATGAATTTCACGAAGGACAGAAGTTCATAATTTAGAAAACGTGTTTGGTTCACTTGACGTAAAAAGGTTGTTGACATTACGAAATATGCGATAGGAATTAAGTGATTGGAATTTGAGGAAAGTAAAAGTTTAGCTGATTCGAACAAATTCTCTTATAGGGAAGAGTGGTTGATGGTTTGGAAGTAGAGGAAGAACGAGCGAAACTCATCGTGAGCGAGCAAGGTGAGCTGGTTCGAAGAGAAGCTCACTCGGCGGGCTGGTTATTTAAAAGTTATAACTTATAAGAGCAGCCATTAAGTCTGTTACCCTGCCAGCTTGCCTCCTGACTGCCTGGGTCGGCCAACAGGACCGAGAAAAGACTACCCTGCGCATTCCGTTCCACAGTTGAGCCGGTGACGACGTGTTCCAGCATGTCTGAACGTGTGCGAATCCGTACTGGTGATATACTTGCTGCCTTTCTCATTCATCTTCTCTTATTCCTTTCAATTCTCCATCTCTTTTGATTCCCTTCCAGCAAACGGCATTTCCAGTTTGTACTTGCAAGTCTGAAAAGCTAGTGCCTAAGCACAAGCAACACTAATGTTATACGTCCAATTATTGCACTCCAAAGAGTTCTTTAGCCTGACAAAGGAAATTGAAATTTATCCATCATCTTTCCGATTCACTTGAAAATCTGCTGGAATTTAGTCCTACCGCTTCGACCGAATTCAGGTAATAAATTTTGAGAACATAATTTAAAGAATCTTCTACCCTCGGGCGTCTGGAATCAGGTTCAAAGAGTAATTTATAAGCGGCAGAATAAACTACGAGAGCACGTGTATTTTTGAAATAAATTTTTAGTTGCTTTAGTATACGATTAAAAGGTTCTTAAAATTACTTTCGGGAGTATCAATCTTTTTCTCAATTATTGTAATCGGAAAAGGTAATTTATGCTAAAGAATATAGTCAAATACTCAAAATGTTATACTATGATTCAACTACTAATAACATTATTCAATTGAATTGAGGAACGGTTGAAATAATAAAACCGATCTTTGCAAAATCGATTCAAGAGCACTTTTGAAATTTTCGAGAGATTTATGATTCCTGAATCATTGAATACGAGCTCTACGGAGAGTATTTTTTACTTTGATGTAAAAGATGAAAAGGTATTCATTATTGGAGGAGCAAATTATAGCATTAAGCGCAAGTGTGAGGAAAGCAGATCAAAGCGATCAATCATCAGTGCACGGAATGTAATGACCACTCAACAATCGAGGTTGACAACCTGGCTAACAATCAATTCCTCTTCATCTGGAAAGAAGACATCTGCAATCAGCTCTATCAGAACCTCTGACAATTACAGTTTCATTATTGTTATCAAGAAAAATTAGAGACCTTCATTTAATGCTGCCTATCAAATTCCTTGATGGGTTTATTAAAAATAACACCTTGAGAAGCAACAGCAATTATTGACAATCAAGTCTTATCATTCAATCCTTTGAGCCAAAAATAATCCAAGAAAATTAAAGTTTAATAAGACAATATTTTTATAAAAACAGATCACTGTAATAATTACTGCAATAATAACCCTAATTATTATTTTTATTATTATTATTACTATTACTTTAGAGGTCGTCCATAAACTAAGTAGCCCATTTTTTTGGAAATTTAGACCCCCCCTCCTCCCCCCATGTAGTACTCTGTTCCATACAATAGCGCCATTTTTTCCTCTTAGCATAGCAAATGTCTTGACCCCCCCTCCCCCTTTATGAGCTACGTAATTTATGGACGACCCCTTAACCCTAATTATTAATTAGGGTTAAAGTGTGTTTGATCTATTTTGACTACAAGTTTGGTTAATTTAAAATGTTATCTAACCAAGAGTTATTTCAGTGTAACCCTACTGATAACATAATTTGAAAATAGTGTCAGCCAATAATAATAAAAATATTTTCCAAATTAACAAAAACAAATTAAGACAAAAGAGGAGCCCTTTTTAAAATCCTATGAATCACTTCATACGAGTAAATTAGTTCTTTTATCGCGGGAGAATATAAACAGAAATTTTGTACCGACAAAAGAAAGCTGTAAAACTTTTTACTACTTCTCTAATAAATTTAATGTTCAGTCTAAAAACTTGAATGCTTCTTCTCTGTGGCATTTTTCTACAACTTTTAGCCAACAAGTGACTGTAAATCGATGTTACCTCCAAAAAAGAATTTGAGTAATAAAATTTTGTTCCACAAATATGAATATGAAATGGATCTACAAAGTTAATTTGTAGTCATGCTACTGTCTCCAAAATTTATACTTTACCAATAAAAAAACCACTTTTGCAACTTCCAGTTAAATTCAAAACATTTACATTCATAACATTTGTAAATTTGCATAAGATGAAAAGGCAAAACATAGTTTTCTTTCCATTATGTCTTTGATCATTTTTTGTGATAAAAGAAATATTTTAAATAATAGCAAAGACTTGATAACAAGTACAAAAATACTTAATATAAAAACAAAATAATTTTAATTTTTAAATTAAAAAAAACAAAAGATTTAAACAAAAAAAGGCTTTCAATATGAAAAATTGAATTAAATAGAAAAGGAATGAACAAAAATAATTTACAGTTTTTAAAAGAGGGCGGAATATTCACTTATATAGGAAAGCTTGGGAGTTTAACGTGATACAATTACTTTTAAAAATCAATATGGGAAAATGGTAGCGGTAGCAGAGTTTTCTCTTGTCGGCAATTTTCTTTTAGAACATGAGTGAAGGAGACTAACAAAGAGAATATCCTAGTGGGTGCAAGGATATCGTGTGGCCAAAAGCTTGAGGGATTCGGGCGGCACTTTCAGAATTCCTTTAAGGGCTCTTGAGAAAAAAACTATAATATCTTGGCACCATGTGTCTGCCTGGGGCCAAATAACTCCACTGTGGGAATGAATTAACATTTTCGCTGAGTTCAGTGGACATTGTTTAAACCACACGAACCTCAAGTATCGTGACCTGTACGAAAATTGCTTCAGGTTGGGCCACACCTGATTCTTCAAACAAAAACTTAAACCTTTATTTTGTCACTTGATAGTTATTCACCTAACTAAACACCTTTTTGAGAAAACTTTGTTTAAATACCACTTCAAACACTCAACACACATTTCTCTATTTTTCAAAATTTCAAAATTCCAACATTGCCAAAAACCAAGCAACGATTCAATTTCACGATTGCCAGTCTACTTTAAAATTTAAAACTCTCCCGTTTAAATTCCCAAGGTTCGGTATTTCACCGGGCAGCATCCGGTGAAATACATCCAGAAATGTTTCCCTTATTTCTCTCAACTGAACGATCTACCTGACAGCAATTTGTCACGTGATCGGTCACAGAATGCAAATGCTTCCAGTAGCGTGAAATCCTCCAAGGCAACTGTTCACTTTCGCTCATTTATACACAAATTATTTACATCTTCTGAAGGAGACAATTCGCTATCCTGAGATCCTGCGAAACACAAATTGCATTAAGAAGTTGTCAACCTAAAGAGATTTTCTCAATTCTCTTCAATCCATTTACTCAGCTCGAGTTCATGGCAAGTAATCCTTCCCTCAAATTGCCAACCGATGCTGTTTTAGCCTTAAAAACCTTTTCAAAAATTACTACTCTTTCAAAAATTAAAAGCTTCTTACTTCAAAAGGATTTTTGCTTCACATAAAGAATTCCCGAAGACTTATAAATTTCAGGCGCAAAGTAACTTCTTTAAGTATTGCCTACTTCGAGTTCTAAAAAGCAACAGTAATTTATAAGAGAAACAAAGAGCTCTCTGCTTGAGGCAACAGTTCAAGAAGAAGAGAAGAAACAAAGGAGACAACTTTCTGTAACAATCTAGGAGCATCTGTCAAGAATGAGATGAGTAAGGAAAGACCTTGCAGAATCAGAGAAAACATAACCGACTAGATACATAACCGACTTTAAAAAGAAATTCAAGCTCAAGTAAAAAACATTTCAGTTATGGCTATCGCTTTTTTCATCTTTCTTCTTTATATTTCGGTGCAAAAGTGCAATATTCCTCTCAGTTTTATCTCAATGCCGCACCGGTGCTTTAATGTTCACAGTAAAAAAATTCAAATTCCTGGTAAACCCCCAACAAAAGGAAAATTTTTCCGAATGTGATGCTAAAGCAAAGAAAAATGAAGTCATTAAAAGAATGTAGGTAAAAATTGTCTCTATAAAATGTTTCTTATATGTATAGATTAAAGCTAAAAATAAAAAGGAACAATTCAAAAGCGTGACGATGTTTCATAAATTTCATCGGAGACCTCAGAATGGTGATCCTACAACTTTATTACTCTATTATATCCATGGGGGTTCCCTTTGTCGACGCATACTACGGTGACTTGTTAATTTCTACATTTACGATCTTTTTAATACTCTAAATCGTTTAATTCCTAAATATAAACCATTTTAATTGAATTTAGCACACAAGATAACAAAACAAATCATTTTTGGAAATGCTCTCTCAAAAATCAAAATAACTCAAAAATTTATAACTGTACAAAATAACCATGATTAGTGTATATGATCAAGTTATAAATAATCAAGTTATTATGATAAATCTATATGATAAAGTTTAACAATAAAATTTAACAATAAAATTTAACAATAAAATTTAACAATAAAGTTTAACAATAACAAAATAAACCAAATGCTAAAAGCAAGAAAAAATAAACAATTTAAAGATACCTTTTTGCTGAATGTAAAAGCTTTGAACAAAAATAAGAATTTTGCTGATCATCCTAAGATTATCGTTGCAATAAAATGTTCTCACGAAACATGGTTGTTAATGGATTGTGACTGGGATATTGTATAAAATTTAAGAAAGAGAGAAAAAACTGATGACAGTACTTTTTTGTGCTGAAGCGAATCTAGTGTTACGTGACCTAGATAAAAAAGTAACTCTAAAAACACGAAAAAGTCGTTGATTATACAAATTGATAGTAATAAATGTCTGGCTAGTCAAAGAATAGATCGACCAACAATTCGCATCGTTAATCATCTCAGAGACTGTGGATCTGTCGAGGTGCCCAAAGACACACAAGAATCTCTTTGTGCGAAAGAAAAGTGAAAAGGTGGATAGATGATGAATAATCGCTTCACAAAAGAGCTTCCTTTCCTGCCAAATTATGAATAATTCCCCCTCAATTTTTTTTCGTTTCCGCTCCCAAATAATGTCAAATTTCAAAAAGTTCGTTCCATCTATTCCGATCAGTTATTTCCAAAAAATGATGCGCTTTTTTACCATTTTTTTTTTCTCAAAACGAGCGTAGATTTCACAATTATATTTTCAAATGCATTGCAAATTTTCGGAATAATTTCCAAGACTATTAACACTAATTTCAACGATCTATTATCGCTAATTTCAACATATTTTTTCAAATACGGAACATATATTTTAGAATCATATTTTTATGCAACGTGAATTTTCGGAAAGATTATTTCCAAAACGATTACCACTAATTTAAACTATCACTAATTTAAGCAATTACCATTACAGTAGAATTTCTCAAAACCTTTTCGTCTTGAAAACTGGAAATAGAATTTTTGATGCATGAAAGTTTGAATTGAAATGGGGACCAATTAACATTTTGATAAATTGAAGTTTCTATAAATTGTGATCAAGATTAACTGTAATATTGCCAACTGGAAATTTTGATTGATTGGAATTTGATTCTATTGGTATTAGAGACTGTTGAAATGTATGTTAATAGAGGTTAAGATAAATTGAAATTTGGAAAATTGAAATTGGGATCAATTGTGGTTGCGACATTAAATGAAGTTTAAACGTAATATAATTTAAATAATAAAATTATCATCTTGACTGACAATTATACTAAAGACACTACAATATATTAAAATGTTTATACTAGTAAAAGAAACCAATTTTTATCGACCGAAATAAAGACCACAAATAAATTAAAATCAATTAAAAAAATTGAATACCAAAAATTGTCTTTTAACATTGAAAAGCTTTCAGGCTTCGAACTGTAGTAGGTGACTCAAAAAAGTGTGAAATTAGTATCATTTCGATAAAAAAAGTATACTCTAAATTCAAAAAAAGTATCAAAAAAGT
>WNHD01003075.1:0-13455 GCA_011057455.1 Ganaspis sp. Gsp50
TTAATATAAACTTCAATGGTTATGTGTCAAACTGCATTTATTCAATTATCTCGAAATGTCAAAAAGTGGATTTATCAGCTTTTGTTCGCTTACTCCTCATTTAAAGCAACGAAACAGCGTGTCATACGACCAAATATTTATTCTTTGCGCCATGAAGAAGCCTTAGATTAAATTGAATTTTTATTAGTAGAAACTAGAGGATATTGTAATCATAATGGCTCAATAATATCAAAACAGGCGTTATCCGCTTAACGCCCTTGTTGCACTCAATGCTTCAATTATTATTGATAATAAGATTGCATTTAATGGTTAGATCTTTCAAAACATTGAATGACAAATTAAAAACCAAAGAGCACTTCAGAAATTATATAAAGGCATGAAAAGCTTCGTAAATGAAAAATACACATTATTTTTACGAATATTATGATAAAATTAATTAATATTTTGAGTTATATCGTCGAATATTTCGGTGTAGCTTATGTTTCATTTTTGAAATATTTTAAAATGTGCTATTGTTCACTACAAAACGAAGCTTCGGAGAGGAATTTTAATTTTTACTCCCACTGGTATAGTGTAAATTTAATTTATAATTTAAACAAGATTTTAAATTTTATATCAAAAAACTATAAGCGACAAATAAACCTTAGATTTTGAACTTTAATTTGATATGCATTTAAACTACATTAATATTTTTAAAATTGTATTTAAACATAACCGTAGTATTTCATGGTATTTTAACCAAAATCTGAAAACAATCTTTAAAAATTATTTTACCAAGAAAAACTTTTTCTTAAAATTTTATAAAAGCAAACAAATTCTCGATGAGTAAATAAATTAATAAATTGATCAATAAATAAATAAATGATTATTTGTTCAAAAATTCAAATTTCAATATTCAAATTTACTCATAATATGTATTGTATTATATGTAATTTCATTATTATACACGATATTTTAGTGTAAAATACCTTCGATATTTAAAGAAAATTGATTCTAAATGTTTTTTGTAGATTAAAAAATGGCACCCTTAGCATTTTCAAAAATTCTATTAAAAACCTTGTTACCTTTAAAAAAATTTTAAAACTTAAAGATTAACATAATCTTAAAAAACTAGATTTATGTTTAATCATAAAAGTTTTTGGGCTGGTTCCATTTCAATTCATGCAGGCCAATCAACTTCAAGTTGTAGATTTAACTGCTACTGAAATATGTTATTTATTATGAAAAATAATGAGACTTATTTTTTTATTTTACGAAAACAAAAATTTTCAAAGGTACGAGAATTTGAAGAATTTAGTGTACAAGCAGTTTTTGAGTAAAGTAGCATTTTTTTCAAAACGCCATACTTTCAAGAAACAATATTTTTCAATTTTGTAGATGCTCTTGTTTTGCCTTTATGAAAATTTGAAAAATTTGAAAAATTAACACAATGACGGACATTTTTTGAAAAATCAAGAAACTGGATTTTCTAAAAAACACCATTTTTAATTTTTTTGACAATTTTTTTGTGGGTATGTGGCACTAAAACAAGTGTTTTTCAACAGATTTAATGTCCGCTAAAATACATCTAGAGACGAAAAAAATGTTTTTTGAAAATAAAGTTCGGTATTTTTTTATTGTTTTTATTTTTTTATTGATACATTTAAGTCTTAAATATGACTTATAGCAATTACAGAGTGGTTTACATAATTTTACATTGAGTTTTAATATTTAAAAAAAACTTCGGAAAGTCAGAGAATTTATTAAACATTTCTTAGAATTTTTTAAGAATTCGTACACTTATCTTTCTAAAAAAAAAAAATAAAAAAATGATGTTTTTTTAGAAAATCGAGTTTTTTTGATTATTCAAAAAAATGGTCGCCATTTTGTTAATTTTGTTAATTTTTCAAATTTTCAAAAAGGCAAAAAAGAGCATCTAAAACACTATGAAAATCAAGAGAAGAAAATTGAAAAATATTGTTTTTTGAAGAAAATATAGCGTTTTGCACAAAAATCTCAGCTATTTTACTGAAAAACTGTTTTTACACTAAATTTTTCAAATCCTCGGAACTCTGCAAGAACATTTATTTCGCAAAATAAAATATAGGTATATTAATTTCAGGCAATTTTAAAATTATCAAGCAAAATGGTCCAGACGATTATTTTTGGAATGAGTCTAACAATATTAATAATATCTAATAATTGATAGTTGAAAGAAGAAGTTGCACGATAAATAACACTTTTTTGTATAAGAAGTTATTTAATTTTCGCATAAATTTTCGTAATTTTTGCATAACATCTATTCACCTTTCTTAAAAGATTAAAATTTTCTCCTACATTGATTCTCCTACATTGAAACATAATACAAATACTACAAATCATTGTCATGTATATTTTGATAATTTCTTAACTTTTGAAAATTTTATTAATAAAACATTGTTAATTTTAACCGCAGGAGAATCGATGAGTTTTCAAAGAATTAAAAAAAGTTGATTAATATTAAACGCTATCCATATAAAAATTTAGTCAAAAAAGACCCACTTTCGTAACTCTTTTCATTGTCGAGATACGAGTCGAGATATTTATGAAACTAACAATGGCAGTTTTTTTATTTTTAAAATATTCTTAACTTTGCATAGAATGACTGCAGTTTTTATTATTATAGGTTAAAAGATGCGTCTTTTAAAGTTTTACACAAATTAATAATAATATATATAGTCACCGGAAAATTTTTCAAAGTTATAGGCAAAAAACTTTTTTTACACAAAATATAAACTCAAAGAACTTATACTTATACTTATACTTATACTTATACTTATACTTATACTTATATTTCTATACTTTTCTTATTATTCTACATATTATTTGCCAAATTAATTCAAACTACTTTCAAAAATTCACCAAAGTGAAATCCCAAGCTTTGTTGTGCCTTAAAATACTCTTTCTAAAAATTTTCTTTTATTTAAAGATCAGCACCATTTCATTTATCACGTCGTGGATGGGGCGAATTTCCTCTTCGAGTGCAATTACATTTTAAAAATGCTTTAAACAAACCAATCGACATTATTCATTCCTTAAAACTTGATCGAACATTCACTGGACTCCAAACTTTAGGTAATTATGACGAAAATTGAGAATAATTTCATGCGATAATTTCATTTTCAAGCACCAATTTCATGCGACTAAACGAAAACAAAAAAAATTTTAGGCGCAGAAACAGTAGTCGATGTTTGGCTTCAAACGAACGAACCTCCTTCTCTGACTGCTTCCGTTTCCGATGCCACTGAAAATTTTGATGCGAATACAGAAACAGTTAATAGTTCCACAATTGAAGATAAATCGAGTCAAGGGAATATAGGTGACAGGGAATTAAATTTTACTATAAAACATGAATCTCCAAAGAATGAAGTTTCATTTTTAAAGGATTACGCTCTCATGGATCACGACTATTGTAAATTATCATCCAAGTGCTTAGCTATAGAAAATAATAGAACAATTGTACATTTACAAAATGGAACAGTGGAACCTGCATTGCAAACTGAAAAAAATCTTCCAAACGGATTGACGAGAAATTCAGTTTGCGAAGTGAATTCGAACAAAAATAACGTGCTCGGATTAGCAAATACTTTCAAAAACTCTCCCGGGAAAATGCAACCTCTTGAAATCTCAATCCCGGACGCTTTTGAGTCGAATAACAAAAAGCAGATTTTAGTCTTGAAAAATAAAGACTTTGTGCCTGTGAACTTTGATCCAAAGTCTAAAGTTTTAATAGATCCTGGCACTATTGAAAGAAAAGTGAATAATATTAATAATAAAAAGGACTCGCTGGTTGTTGATAAAGGAGTAGTTAAACTTAGTGAGAAATCCAAATTGCTCAAAATAAATCCCGTCAATAGCATTTTATTGACCTCAAATTATAATGAACCGGCTTTGAAAATTGCTGACTTTCCGATCACGAGAAATGTCGACAATTTACCAAATTTACAAGCCGATTCTGATTCTTCCAAATTGGAAGTAGATTTTAAAAACATTTCTAAAAGTGGTAAATCGAAAATCATCTTAGGAAAATTTAAAGCAAAAATGCTGAGTAAGAAAGAGATTTACGAAGGATTGATGAGGTAACTTTTATGTTTAATGTTTATTTATTTAACATTTTTTAATAATTTACAGGGTTGCTACGCTTTCTGGAAACCTGGAAAAGTCAGGGGAAATCAAAAAGTTTCTGGAAAATGATATTTTTTCGATACATGTATCTGATTTCTTATATTTGGGCCAATTTATTTTATTTCAAAAAAATCGGTAGCGACTTTTTTTTAAAAAATGTTTATTTAATTTATAAATGTTAAACAATCATGTTTAAGCAAATTACAGTGCAAAAGGTCCAAACTAAAAGATCCAAGACATAAAGTTCAAACGTTATTTTTTTAAAATAACTTATAGTTTAATTAAAAAGCAATCTCTTCTTTCGAGAATTCGAATTTTTACAGTTTCGCGTTTTGTAATAGATTTTTTCCAATTTTTTAGTTTGTGTATTAGGTTTTTAAGTTTTCAAATCTTTTGGCATTTTCTCATAAATTTTTATTTCTTTATATTTTTTTCGTTTTTTTTTTCATTATCAGCGTTTTTATTTTTCCTTAAATTTCCTTACTTTTTAAAAGATTTTGACTTTCCATTTAAATTTCTTATATTCTCTAAGAATCTTTCCCTTTTTCATGCTTTTTCGAATATTTTTAGATTTTTATTAGATTTTATTATCAACTTGTTATGATTAAAAAAACTTTCTTACTTTCTAATTTTTTCTGAATTATCTTCAATTTTTCGTAAATTATTTAACGTTTTTTTTTAATATTTTTAAAACTGTTAGAAAATTCTCTACAATTTTTCATTTATTTTCTTAGTTTCTCGTTTATTTGTTTATTTATGACTTTTTGGATTTCTTGAATTTTTCAGTCAATCTTCTCAATTTTCTCACTATTCATCGATTTTTTCATATTTTTTGTAGACCTTTTAAAATTTTTCGATTTTTTGTGTTTTTAAAACTCCTCTCTTTGTACTCCATTTCCTAAAATTATTTTAATTTCATTATATTTGAAAAGTATGTTCTGGTTTTTTATTCTTTTCCAGTTTTTGTAGTTTTTCTTAAATTTTAATTGTATTTTTTAACAGCATTTCCTAATAATATTAAAAGCATGATAAAAATACTATTTTAGTTTTGTAAAACCTGGACAAGTCATGGAATTTGATTTGGTTAAAATAGTAGCAATCCTGAATTATTATTATACTAGCTAAATATACGCGTGCTAAAGCGCGCGAGAAACGGAACTTTGAAATAAATTAATTTAAATATTTCATAAATATTTTAAAATTAAATAATTTCAAATTTTATTGTGCAAAGGTTGTAAACGTTTGTATTTATTGTTTTTAATATATTATAGCTTCTTATTATTAAGAACAAAAACATATAACAAAAAAGTACAGAACTTTTTATTAGAGTCCAGATTTTTTATTCATAAATAATTAAAAACATTATTTTTAAAACACAGAATCTAAAATCATTGAAAAAAGAAATTTATTTTATTTAAGAAACTTTTTACAGGGCGAACATTATTTATTTTCTTTCATTATTTTTTAAATAGAATTTTCATTCTTATTGTTAGGCAGTAAAATGTCATGATCCATTCTTAGGATTAACTATTTTAATTTTAAAAAGTACTTATAAAATAAATCTAAAATATTATTATCATTATTTAAAATCCAAGATCAAATTTAACAGTAAATCCAAAAAGTACCAAAAAGTTGTAAGAATATTAGTTTTATTTTATTACTCTTTTAACTATTATATTGAAGTTAAATAAGAATGTATGTTTTTCAGTTGAAAATAAAATTAAATTTGACAAAAAAAGATGAAAAATAAAAAAAAAGTTTCTTAAATTTTATCTATTATTAAAGTATTTAAAGTTTAGAAGATTGCAAACATTCAAGATATTTTTAGAAAATTTAACGATTTTTTTAAAATGATTCTAAAATGATGAATATTGGTCGAAATTTCTTTTTTTAATAATAATTGTTAAGAATAAAAAGTTAATGCCATTTAGACAAGTGATTTTGTCAAATGTTCGAATCGTTGCACACATAATCCAAGGTGTTAACATTTATTCCCACATCGAATAAATTTGCCACATTAAAAATATTTGTGAAGAATTAATATTTATTTTATTAAATAGTTTCTTATTGTTGAAAAATACTATTATATTATCATATCCTTGATATAATTTTGCTTAATAATTGAGTAATAGTATAATCAATTATTATATCTTCTCCATTAAATTATAAAAGATAATAACATGAAATAATCTTTTCCAAAGATCAATCGATGATGTGCGACTGAAAGACACATTGAGCCTCGTTAAATTTATAATTAATCATCTGCCTCTCATAACGGATAAGGCATGTGATCCGGAATACAAAGCACTATATCCGTTTACTTGTAAAAGTAGAGAAGAATTTCTAAGCTGTAATATTGGAAAGCAGCGAGCATTTGAGGTAATTCAATAATATAAATCTTTATGTAAAACTAATTGTGTAAAATGTTTATATTTTAATTTATTTTAACACTTTTAATAAGGTTTGAATTAAAATAATTTATTCTTAAACATAAATCTAGTTTTTCAACATTATGTTAATTTTTAGATCTTAAATCTTTTTCAAGGTAATAAGATTTTTAATGGCATTTTTGAACATGCTGCAAGTGCCATTTTTTAACCGACAAAAATTTTTTAAAATCGATTCTTTTTTAATATTAAAAGTATTTTACCCTAAAATATTTTGTATAATAGAATTAATTATAAGAATAATATATATTAATTGGAGGTAAATTTAAATTTACCGAGCAATAGGGTCCAGACGATTATTTTTGTAATTTTTTTGTTATTAGATTATTTAAAATTGAAAATTTGTCTGCATTTAGTAAAGTAAATTTGGATTATTTATTAGCTTTTTTATTAATCAATCTTTTTACTGAATTAATTTCAGTGGCAAAGAGCCAAAGCGGTTAGGATGTTATTAAAAAGAAAAATTTCCGGAGATGAATTGTGGAGTGTTAAAGAAATTATTATCTGGGCTAGGAGACATGCTTATACTCCAGTAACTTCTATTAATGATTGTGGAAAGTTTGCAATAGATAATGTAAAAAAGCCTTTGAGCTCTAACGAAAGCATTGTATCTACTTACACGAAACCCATTGAACTCTACGAATGGCTTTCGGAAACAAATAAAAATACTCAAAATATTTGCGATGAGTCTGATGAAGAAATTGATGTTGTTTTTGAGGAAAAAACAAGCGGTTAGTAATAACACACAAATAGTAAGATAATACTTTTCTTTCATTTCATTTTACTTTAATGGTAAATTTAATATTGAATTTCAGAAGTATTTATAATTTAGAATTATTTGCATACTAATTCAGATTTTTTCGTATAGATAATCAAAGACTTCAAGTCGATGAGAAATTGGATGACGCCATTGTTTTGGAGTTGCCTCCAGAATCAGAACAACTTTTTATTTTTGTCAATGATTCTGCTAGAAATATTGGATTTAAATTAACTGATGAAGAAATCATTCCAGGAGTTCGACACTCTGCTGGAAGTCACATGATTATGCGGGTATTTATTTAACTAGTGGAAAATTGTCTTCTTATCATGAACACTTTGCTTTCTTATAGAGAAAAAATTTTCAATCTGAAGACAAGTTTCTGGTGAAATATTAATACATTTTAAACTACTCGTTTTTAAATGAAAAATATTTTTTTACACAAATCACTAAAAAATAACAATTTTAGAATTTAATGAAAATCTTTTACAGTCGAAAATCTAAATAAAGTACAAATATAGAATATGAATAAAATTAGATAAAAACAATTGCTTTACAGTTCACGAAATTAAATAATGTACAAAAATAAAAGAAAATACCTCAAATTTTTTAATAATTCAACTAGTTTTAGTTGCTGCTACAGTTTTTATTTTATTTCTTAATATAAACCATTTCAGCAAAACAACTGTGAAAAGTAATTTTATTCTTTTAGGATGCTTATTTTGTCTTAATGAATGTAGTCAATAATAAAATATTGGGTTATAAAAAATTTTAAGTAAATGTTTAATAAATAATACAAAATAAAGTCACGACAATTTTATAATATGTCCACACATATGAGAACATTTTAAAATAAATATCGAGCGAGCGTTTTTTTAAATTTAAATTTTAAATTTGTTCATTTAAATTTATATTTTTCTTATGTTTTATCATCTTATGTTCGCCAATTCTAACTTTTAACGGTTTAATAGTTCAGCATACCATTTTCCACAGGACTATGGAATCCTGTAAACAATTTTACGTTATTCAAAACAATCTAAAGGAACTTTACCTACTTTATTAACTCTATCTAGTTTTGAACTGAATTTTTAAAATTTGACAATGTGTTTATATATCAATCAAAATAAAAAATTTTAAAATTGTTTTAAGAATTTTAGTGATAACAAATTTTATGTAAATTTTACATTTTATAATTTTATTGTTATATTATGTAAAAAAATATATCTCCTTTAATTCGAATATTAAATAAAAGATTCGTAGTTTATTACTAATTGAACATGTTTAATAAATGATGTTTTGATTTTTAAGAGAATATATAAGTTTTATTCATGACGTAAATGAATAATGATTTCCAAATATTTATGTTAAAGGTACAAATCAATAAAAAATGATATGAATTTTTGAAATAATATTAGTTGAGAAAAAAGCGTAATTTTGGTAATTGTTTTATAAACAAGATAAAGTTGAAACAAAGTTCATTTAATAAAGTAGAAAACTTTTTCTTTATTTAGAAAAAAATTGAATTCTTTATTTTAAAATTCAGCATAAAGATGATTTGGTATAATTTAAGGAATTTTTTATTATGATTTCTCTTTATCATTTAATATTACAAATTTAAAAAAATAATACAAATCAAAAATATGGTTAGAATTGCGGGCTCTGCTCAATTCGAGAATTGAGTGTTGAACTCAGTTTTGGACTTTCAAATCATTATGAAACTATTTTCGAGCGACCAAAGTATCTTTCTGTTTTAATAAACGTTTCTTAAATATAATTTTATTTTCAGGCAGTTGAATGTTTTGTTGAAAATCTCGTGAGGCTTTCACACGCAGCAGCAGTAGATAAATTGGTTAATAAAAATAGGTATTTATTCAAAATTATAAATATTATAAATTTGCCTACTGCATGTTTATACAAATATCTGTCATTTTTAAATTTTCTTTGTTGGTTGTATTAAATCGTCTTAGTATTTTAAAAACTTATTTTGTATTATCATACTTTTTCAATATTTTTATTTTTTGTAATGCTCCTGATACTCAAATTTTTATTAACATTCCATTTTTAAAAATTGTTACAAATTTGTTACATTTTTTATAGCAATGTAGATTCGATAAACTTGGAAGACGTACAAGAAGCACTTTTGAGACGAGAAGAGTTTGATCTATTCACAAATGCTGGGTTGGGAAATATGTCCATTGAAGAGGAATAAAATAAACAACCGAAATGACAAGAATTTTGTCAAATAACTTCAGTGATTTTAAAGAAACGCTTTGATTTTTGTTTTTACAATAATTTATAGTCACTAAATTATGCATATGACTTTAAAATGTGATTATTTTGTATATTATTCAAACCTCGACAAAAAGAAGGAAATATCGAGCGTACATGTCCGATTTTTCTAGATCTTCAAATAGTTATTAATTTTTAAACGATTTTGTAAATAAATTCGTCGAACGAATATATTTTTTACTCTAATACAAAGCTTATTCTTTCATTACTCTTTTGTAACATTATAAAATATAAATCTGTTGGGTAATATTAAATATCCATTATTTTGGAATCAAGAATTTAATAATCGTTAAAGATCTTAAAATAACATGGAGATGCTTAGGATTTTAAATGGTTTTAAAAAGCGGAGCCTTTTGGCATCTAAAAAGCTTGGTGTAATTTCCCAGACATCTCAAAAATACTGATTATTTAATTTTTTACATCGATTTTAGTTCGGAAATATTAAAAATCTATTCTTTAGAATCAAGAATATAATTATCGTTAAAGTGCTTAAAATAATATGGAGATGCTTCGCATTTTAGGTGGTTTCAAACCGTGAAGCTTTTTGGCAACTTTGAAGCTTGGTGTAATTTCACAGAATTTTTAAAAATACTGATTTTTTAATTTTTAAAATGGATTCTACTCAGGAAATATTAAAAATTCATTATTTTGGATTCCAGCATTTAATTATAGTTAAAATGCTTGAAATAACGTGGAGATGGTTAGTGTTTTATGTGTATTTAAACCGTGGAGCTTTTTGACACATAGAAAGCTTGGTGTAATTTCACAGACGTCTTAAAAATTCTGATATTTTAATTTTTTACATCGACTTTAGTCAGGAAAAATTAAAAATTCATTATTTTGGAATCAAGAATATACCTAACTATCGTTAAAGTGCTTAAAATAACATGGAGATGCTTAGGATTTTAAATGTTTTTCAACCGAGGAGCTTTTTGGCATCTAAAAAGCTTGGTGTAATTTCAAAGACATTTTAAGAATTCTGATTTTTTAATTTCTTACATCTATTCTAGTCAGGAAATATGAATACCGTCAGAAAACTAATAAATCTTAAGTTTCGCAGGTTTTGAGATGAAATCAAAATTGAAAAATTCAAAATGGCGAATCCAAAATGGACAAAATTTTAAAAACTTGAAGTATTTGTTTAATAATGCTTTCATGTGTGTTTTTCTGAACGCTTAGTAAAAGGTAGTTGAGAAAATTTAAAAATTTTAAATTTTGAATGAAAACTAATAGTACACGGAATGAAAAATCTAGGCTTTACAGTGTGAAAATCCTCCACAGTTATAAAGCTCGCCCTACTCTAACCAATAAAGTAAGCCTGTCCCGGAAAAATGTCGTGACGGCCTAGGATTATAGGAAGAATTGCTGGCTTTATAGGTTGGAATCGTGCACGCTTTAAAACCATTTAAGTTTTTTACACTATAAAGCCTAGATTTTTCTTTCCGTGTACTTTGTACTATTAAGAATCTTCCTATTGACGTTTTCCATCAAAACACGCTACTGAGATTATCATAAGAAAAGAGCAAATGCATTTTATGAATCTGCACGAGAACAACCTCCAAATTCTCACTCATTTTGTTTCGATCTACAGCAAGTTCAGTATTTACCGAAGACACCTATTCAAGAAGCATTTTATTCACGGCAAATTGGTTTCTACAGTTTTTGCAGTGTAACAATGGATTCAAAAAATCCAACGTTTTATACATGGACTGAAGATCAGGCCGGTCGTGGTTCAGTAGAAATAGGATCTGCTCTTTGAAATTACTTAAATTCACTGGATTTAGAATCAATTGAGCATCTGCGTTTATTTTGTGATGGTTGTGGAGGACAAAATAAAAATTAACATGTTGTCCATTAAATATTATTAAATAAAACAAGCTAAAATTTTATGCTTATGAGAAACACTACACTTATCTGGATCATTTTGAATTTTAGCTAAAAGTGTTCATCAATACTCATTTTTACTATAAAAAAATCATGTCTCATGTTTTTGCAAATATGACAGTGTTCCGGAAATTTTTATAAAATTATTCTTTTCTTATTCGATTTTCCAGAAAAAAGCACACCAATTTGAGTATTATAACGTTTTTGACACTTTCTGCATCAAGTAGAATCTTTGAAAATTGTGAAGGTGACAATTTGCAAAATTTTTTTTTAATAAAAATCATGTTTCACATTTTTGAAAATTTGACTGTGTTCCTGAAATTTTTATTAAATTTTCTATTTTTTATTCCATTCAGTATAAAACAAGCTAAAATTTTATGCTTATGAGAAACACTACACTTCCCTGAATCATTTTGAATTTTATCAAAAAGTGTTCATCAATATTCATTTTACTATAAAAAAATCATATCTCATGTTTTTGCAAATTTGACAGTGTTCCGGAAATATTTCTAAAATTATTCTTTTTGTATTCGATTCCCCAGAAAAAAGCACCCCAATTTGAGTATTATAACGTTTTTGACACTTGCCTGGATCAAGTAGAATCTTTGAAAATTGTGAAGGTGACAATTTGCAAATTTTCTTTTAATAAAAATCAAGTTTCACATTTTTGAAAATTTGACTGTGTTCCTGAAATTTTTATTGAATTTTCTTTTTTCTTATTCCATTACTTAAGTATAAAAAAAGCTAAAATTTTATGCTTCTAAGAAACACTACACTTCTCTGGATCAATTTGAATTGTTGCAAAAATTGTTCATTAATACTCATTTTTAATATAAAAAAATCATGTCTCATGTTTTTGCAAATTTGACAGGATTCCGGAAATTTTTATAAATTTATTGTTTTTTTATTCGATTCCCCAGAAAAAAGCACCCCTTTTTTGAGTATTATATGGTTTTTGACACTTGCCTGGATCAAGTAAAATTTTTAAGAATTGTGAAGGTGACAATTTGCAACTTTTCTTTTAATAAAAATCATGTTTCACATTTTTGAAAATTTGACTGTGTTCCTGAAATTTTTATTAAATTTTCTTTGTCTTATTCCATTCAGTATAAAACAAGCTAAAATTTTATGCTGATGAGAAACACTACACTTCTCTGGATCAATTTGAATTTTTGCAAAAATTGTTCATCAATACTCATTTTTAATATAAAAAAATCATGTTTCATATTTTTGCAAATTTGACAGTGTTCAGGAAATTTGTATTAAATTATTCTTTTTTTATTCGATTCCCCAGAAAAAAGCTCCTCTACTTGAGTATTATAACGTTTTTGACAATTGCCTGGATCAAGTAGAATCTTTGAAAATTGTGAAGTTGCCAATTTGCAAATTTTTTTTTAATCAAAATCATGTTTCACATTTCTGAAAATTTGACTGTGTTCCTGAAATTTTTATTAAATTTTCTTTTTTTTATTTCATTCAGTATAAAACAAGCTAAAATGTTATGCTTATGAGAAATACTACACTTCTCTGGATCATTTTGAATTTTAGCAAAAAGTGTTCATCAATACTCATTTTTAATATAAAAAAATCATGTTTCATATTTTTGCAAATTTGACATTGTTCCGGAAATCTTTATAAAATTATTCTTTTTTTATTCGATTCCCCAGAAAAAAGCACCCCTATTTGAGTATTATAACGTTTTTGACACTTGCCTGGATCAAGTAGAAACTTTGAAAATTGTGAAGGTGACAATTTGCAAATTTTCTTTTAATAAAAATAAAGGGTGATGAAGAGGGAGAATTTACATTTGGGGGGAAGGGGATGACGGTTATAGACTATGTATTAGCTGATGAGAAAATGAGACGGGAAATAGAAGGAATGGAGGTAGGAAGAGAAATAGGATCAGATCACTTTCCGATTATAGTAACATTAGAG
>WNHD01003076.1:0-23936 GCA_011057455.1 Ganaspis sp. Gsp50
AATTAAACTTAAATATGTTTGACTGTATAACAAAGTGAAAATAAGTTTAAATCAAACATATTATGTTTGAATCAAACATATCGTTCTCTCAGTGTAGTTTACTATCATAGTTTACTATTATAGTTTACTTTCATCATAGTTCACTATCATAGTTAAATATCATAGTTAAATATTCAAGTTTACTTTCATCATAGTTTACTTTCATCATAGTTTACTATCATAGTTTAATATTATAGTTTACTATTATAGTTTACTTTCATAGTTAAATATCATAATTTACTTTTATCATAGTTGGCAATCATAGTTTTCTATCATATTTTATTTTCCTATATTATTATTCTATACACTGAAAAAAATGAATAAAAGTGATTACTATAAGTGTTTAGTTAGTAAAATGAAGTCAAAAAATTAGTAGTATCAACTAATTACTTCGTTCTTTTGTCTAAGGTACTATAGTAAACTTAACCAAGAAACTATAATAAACTCAACCAAGAAAATAGTAAACTTAACCGTGGAACTAAAAAAACATAACCAAGGAAATAGTAAACTTAACCGTGGAACTAAAAAAAAATTAACCAAGGAAATAGTAAACTTAACCGTGGAATAAGAAAAACTTAACCAAAGAAATAGTAAACTTAACCGTGGAACTAAAAAAACTTAACCAAGGAACTATACAAATCTTAACCAAGAAAGTAGTAAACTTAACCAAGGAAATGGTAAACTTAACCAAGGGAATAATAAACTTAACCATGTACTTAGTAAATTTACTCCAAAAAAAAATTAGTTACCCTTTCATTCAACCATTTGTTTAAACCGAAAAAAATAATTGTTATTACTGTAGTACTTGGTTAACTTTACTATTTTATTAGTGAACATAACAAAGTAGTTTGTCGCTTCTGCTAGATTCTTGAGTTAATTTTACTAAACGTATGTAGTAATGACTCTTATTTTTTACTCTGCGTTGTACGAATATTTAATTTTATTTATTTTCTTTGAGCACTGAGAAAAATGGATGTTTAAAACAGATATATAAGACGTTATTACCAAAATTTATTACCACATGTCATGGATAGCGAATTAAATCGAAATCGGTGAAGATAAATGTCCTTATATTATGTATACGCGAGAAAGAAATATCTCTTGGCACTTTGTAGAGAACATTTATACGACATAATTTTCGTATAAAATTTAAAGATAGTAAATGTAGTAATTATTGTGTAGTTATCATGCATAATGCAATGATGTTAATACTATATATGCACATAATAGTATAACTAAATTATTATGTAAATTATTAAGCATATTATAAAGCATTTTAATGTGATAATAAATAGTACTGTTACATAGTTCATTAATGCAATTGTAATGACGTGATGATAATTAACGAAGAAATAGTAGCAGGTATAATTTTCAAAAAGTAATCTTTCCCTCGTGTGAATTATTACAAGTATAGTTAATTGCAACAATTATTCGCGAAAAGTAATAGAAGAAGATCCTTAGAGGCCTTTCTTCCTATACGTATAGTGATTCCAAATAAGCATTTGGAATCATTCCAAATGCTTATTTGGAAGATTATACACTTTTTATGGGCTGTAAATAACCTCAGGTTTTCTTAGCGCATAAAATCTGATTTTAGCGTAAATATAATTATGAATAATAAAATAATAAATCTTTCCTCAAGTGTGGATTACGTAGCAATTTTACGAAATCAACATCGTTTTTTATAATCCTCGGTAACAAAGAAGATTATGATATTTCTGATGAAGAGAATCTTTAACAAAAGGTTGTCAGTTTCGTTTCAGTTGTCATTTGGAAATTGATGTGTATATTAAATCATTACGATTATCATAATGAAGATGATGTTGATGAAGATCATTTTTGTTGTTATTCTTTTTCTTCTACATCTTCATTTTTATCTTCTTCAATTTCTTCTTGATTTTTATCGTCTTTTTCAATTTCTTCTCGATTTTATCTTCTTTTTCAATTTATTATTCATTTTGCTTTCTTATAGAGGAAGCATTGTAATCGTAACGATTTTTATCTTCTTTCTCTATTACTTCTTCTATTTTTTCTTCAATTTCTTTTTCTACTTCATATTTTTCTTCATTTTATTTGTAATGATCATCATCTTCTTTTGCTTCTTTTTCATCATCTTTTATGTCTTTTTCTATTTCTACTTCTTCACCATTCTCTTTTACTTCTTCTTCTTCTTCTTCTTCTTCTTCTTCTTCACCATTTTCTTTTACTTCTTCTACTTCTTCTACTACGCCTTCATCATCTTCATTGTCATCATCTTCATTATCATTATATTCTTCTTCTACTACTTTTACATCTTCTGCTTTATTTTGTTCATCATCACCATCTTCTTTTACTTCTTCTTCAATGCTTCTTCTCATCTTCGTTCTCATCTTCGTTCTCATCTTCATTCTCATCTTTACCTTCTTCAATAACATCATCTTCTTCGGCTTCATCGTCTTCATCATCTTGTTCATTTTCTTCTAAATTTTCTTCTTAATTTTCTCCTTTTTCTACTCCTTCTTTTCTTTAGCTTCTTCTTTATTTTCTTCTAGTACATCATCTTCTTAATTTTCACTTTCTTCATCATTATCTTTCTTCTCTTATACTTTTTCGTAACCTTCTTCAGGTTCTTAATTTTCTTTCTTATTCTTCTTTTATTTCTTCTTCTACTTTTTCTACTTTTTCTACTTTTTCTACTTCTTCTAGTTCTTCTAGTTCTTCTAGATCTTCTTCATCTTCTTTTTTTACTACTTCTTCTGCATCTTCAACACTTTCGTTTTTTTTTAATTTTCTTCACCATCCTCACATTTCTCTTCTTCTATAACTCCTTCATCATATTCATTTTCATCTCTCTTTAAACTACTTATTCATCTTCAACATCTTCTTCATTTTCTTCTATTTTTTCACCATCCTCTTCTTTTACGTCTTCTTTTGCAATCTTTTCATCATCTTCTTTTATTCTTCTTCAATATCTTCTTCTTCTATAACTTCTGCATCATACTGATCTACTTCATTAGTATCATCTTCTTTTTCTTCATCTTTTACATATTCTATTGCTTATTCTGTATCTTCATCTTCATTATCTACATTATTGTAGATAAAGTTGTTCATTTTCTTCTTAATTCTCTACATCTTCCACTCATTCTATTTCTCCTTTTTCTTCATTTCCTTCCACTTCATTTACTTCTTCTACTTATTCATATTTTTTATCTTTTTCAGTTTCTTCTTTTACCTCTTCTATAACTTCTTCATCTTCCTTATTATCATCTTCTTCTTCTTCTCTTACATCTTCTATAACTTCTTCATCTTCCTTACTATCATCATCTTCTTCTTCTACATCTATGACTTCTTCATCTTCCTTATTATCATCTTCTTCTTCTACATCTTCCATAACTTTTTCATCATCTTCATCTTCTTCATTGTTATCATAGTCATCTTCTTTTACTTTATCCTTTTCTACTACTGCTTCAATATCTTCCTCTTCTTGTTAAATTTCCTTCTTCTTTTACTCCTATGTCTTCTTTCGCTTTTTCTTCATTTTCTTGTACTACATAATCTTCTTAATTCTCATCTTCTACTTTATCTTTATTATATCTGAATATCTTCATGATATTTCTCACTAATTTTCTTCATCCTCTACTCCTTCTACTTTTTTCTTCTTATTATTATTATTTTTTTTTTACAAAACAAGTTTTGAAGAGGGAAAATGCATTTATTATTATTATTATTATCATTATTATTACTATTATTATTATTATTATTATTATTATTATTATTATTATTATCATTAATACTTCTGACAAAAACAAATCTTAGTCTTGATATTATGAGCAGAACAGCGTGGAATGAAACGTGAACATAAGAGGTGTATAATGTGTTAAAAAGGGCGAAGTATTTTGCTGCCTTCTTGCTCTGAGGCAATGCTAGTTATTCAACCTGGGCATCTCACTCGTCTGATGGAATGTCGCCCGAAGGTTTCAAGTCTGTCGCCCACCTGTCCGAATCAGTTTCCTCAGGTCAAGGCTCTCCCATCACTGAGGTTTCATTCTTTTTCTATGCCATGAAAAAGCACATCCACGCACTTCCTCAAGCACATTAATTACCCTTAAATGTAATTCCTCGAATGCCTAAAAGGCCTAGCTAGCCGACTGCAGTTCCGGATCCAAAAAATTTCCGCTTTTTATTTCTAATTTTATTTTATGTTTCTGGGAACTCCAAATCACAGCTAATTGTTATCTACGGGCTATGCTCAAGCGTAACATATATCATAAAAATAAATATTGGAAATTTGTATTATTTTTTTTATTTTTAATATATTGGTTTTCTTTAATTCTTTCTTTATTTTTTCATTATATCTTTCTTTCTTTTTAACTCTTTTATTCTTTTTTTTTACTCTTTCATTCATTCTTTTTTTACTCTTTCATTCATTCTTTTTTTATTCTTTCATTCATTTTTTTACTCTTTCATTCATTCTTTCTTTCTTTTTTCACTCTTTCATGTTCCTTTCTTTCTTTTATCACTCTTTCTTTTTTCACTTTGTCTTTCTTTAATTGAAGGTCCGCGTGCAATAACTGCCTCTGTGCTCAAACGCAACTGTCTTGCGCCGAAAAAACGTGGCTCGAGGAGGGGATAGTTATTGACTCGTAAAGGCAGTTATTGCATGCGGACCCTCAATTATTTTCATCTTCTACTCCTATTTGTTTCTTTAGCTTCTTCTACATTTTCTTCTACTACATCATCTTCCTTCTTTCACAAAGAAAGTGAATAATGTAGAATAAAAGAGTGAATTTTCTAAATTACAAAAATAGGTGTTTGTGAAAAGAAGTGACGTTTCCTGTGCGGCGTTTACTTTTGTTTTAATTAATACATTGCCATCAATTTTAAAAAACGGTTCTTGCTAATAGAGATAAATAACCGCAGACGAGGATGTATTTAATGCTTGATACTCAGACGGTCACCGCACCGTTATGTCATAAGGTCGTCAATAATGTTATTGCCTGATAACGGCAAGAGGAAAATATTAATGACCTTCCTAGACAACCACGAGATGACACACAAGAATCCTAAAGGCAATAAGCTTTTCCTTAATCTAACTTTTTATTACATTTTACCAAGTCTCAATTTATCGGATACGAGATAAAGTGCATCTTTCTAGAAAGAAATAAAATGCTTCCTTTAGGAAGAGAGAAAGAAAGAAGAAAATACAAAGAAAGCAGCTGCTTTCTTTTTCTTCATCTTCATCTTTTTTTCTCCTTTTTCTTCATCTTTTTCATCTTTTTCATCTTCTATTTTTTCTTCATCTTCTTTTTTCTTCATCTTTTTTTTCTTCATCATCATCATTTTCATCTTCATCGTCTTCATCTTCATCTTCATCTTCAACTTTATCTTCTTCTTCTTCTTCTTCTTCTTCTTCTTCTTCTTCTTCCTCTTCCTCTTCTTCTAAGAAACTTTGGGGCAATTTGAGTTGCTAACATTCCTCAATTTGAGCCGCATCAAATATGAACCAGGTGGCGCCACATTCCATGTCTTTTAATATTGCTCAATTTGAGCTCGCATTGAAAGTGAAGTTAGGTTATTTCTACGAGGAAAAAAATGAAAAAAGAAATAATAAAATATAAAGAGAGCAAGAACACAGAAAATAAAGAAAGAAACAAGGAAAGAAAAAACAAAAAAGAAATAAAGAAGAAAAAAATAAAGAAGAAAGAAATAAGAAAGAAAGAAAGAAAGAAGAAACAAAAAAGAAACAAAGAAGAAAAAAATAAAGAAGAAAGAAATAAATAAGAAATAAATAAAGAAAGAAGAAACAAAAAAGAAATAAAGAAGAAAAAAATAAAGAAATAAGAAAGAAATAAAGAAAGAAGAAACAAAAAAGAAATAAAGAAGAAAAAAAGAAGAGAATATGAAGAGGGCTAAAAAAAGGAGAAGAAAGAAGAACATACAAAAAGGGCAAGAACAAATGAAGAAAAGAAAGAAAGAAAGAAAGAAGAAAGAAAGAAGAAACCAAAGAAAGAAGACGAACACGAAGAGAATCATTTCTGTCGTGCTTTTTTAAAAAATTAACGTCAAGAAAAAATATAGACATGACTATTTTAAAAAAAAGTATATATGTTCTACATCTTGGACTCGTTAAAATAACATAGTAGAAATTCTAGGACACTATATTCTGCAAAGAGGCTAAGCACATCAATAGTACCAATAATAGTTACAGTTCAGTGCACCTCGATAGCTCTGCGTACTCTATAGTAGAATTGAATATCGTAATTTAAGTACCTGACATTGTATACATAACTTTATGTAAAAGCCTCAGGTCTCATAGGAAGAAAGTTGAAAAATACACTGATAATATATATTCTCGAGTGCATCGATTTATTCCAGTTTAAAATAATGATATATCCTTATACACTCTTTACGATTATATGCAATTATATATTATCCACAAAATCTCTTGCATAAAGCATAATATTTACTTCAACTGTAAACTATAAATAATATACTCTACACGTTATTTGAAGAAACATTAAAACTAAAAATAATACACATTGTGTGAAGACAAATTTAAACTAAAAATAATACACACAATAAAAATTTAAACTCAAAATAATACACACAATGAAAATTTAAACTCAAAATAATAAACACAATGAAAATTTAAACTCAAAATAATACACAATAAAAATGTAAACTAAAAATAATTCACAGGATAAAAATTAAATCTAAAAATAATACACACAATAAAAATTAAATATAAAAATATAGTACATACAATAGAAATTAAAATTAAAAATAATACTCATATGAAGAACAATTAAAACTAAAATTAATTTTAAACAAAATAGTAAACAACTGGAGTTGTTTATTATATGTTTAGTATTTTATTGGGAAGCTGCGTACAATAACTGACTCTAAGTTTATGCGCAACGTTCTTGGGCATAATAAAATATTATCCTTTGTTATTAACATTGTATTTATTATTAAAATATTATCCTTTGTTATTAACATTGTATTTATTATTAAAATATTATAATTTGTTATTAACACATTGTATTTATTATATACACTATCTATTACAATGTATTATTTTTTACTATCATTTTTTATTATTTTAATCATACTCCTAAAATTGGCTATCATGAAAACATGTTTACAAAAATAATAAAAAATTTAGAAAAAAATTGAATAAAATTAAAAAACCCAAGAACCCGGTGCAAAACAATTTCAATAATGTGTAACATCGCGTAAATGATCATCTTTTAACGGCAGTTTCGTATCTCGCGTAACCTTCAGTCAAAGGAAATGTGCAGTCTGTACACGTGCTTTGCAATTTGATCAAATGTAACGGTTCTTATCCTCAATAATGCGTGTCAAAATTCTCGAAAGTGTTACTATTATTTTATTAACATTAAGGAATGTGCGGGAATTTTTTTCTTCAAAGATGAATTAAAAATTAGTGTTTAGACAAAACGAAAACATATGCAGGAATGTTAAAAGCCTTCTAATTTTTCCCTCCAACATATTTCATTTACCGTTCTCTCGAATCTCAATTTTTTTAAAGCTCGCTTGATTTATTTTTATTATCAAAAGGATTTTTGAAATTAAATGAATTTTTGTTATTAAATACATTTTTGGTTGTTAATTTTCTTTTTGCTTTTACTTTTATTACAATACAATTCTCGTTTATTAACTTTGCTTGCATCAATATTATTTTCAATTATTGAAAATTTCCATCTAAGAGATCATTTTCTTACAATTAGATTTTTTTCATTCATTTTCTTTTTTTTTAATATTTCACATCTGACAGTAACGTAGTTATAACTTTATCACATAATTATGTTTGACTGTCATAAGTGACTTTTATGCGTATTTAGCTATTATATATGACTATTGCGCACGCGTAACTGTTTTAGGTGACTACTGCGCACATATAACAGTTTTAGGTTACTACTGCGCATATTACTACGCACAATTACGCATTTTATAAATGACGACTGCACATTTGAAATTCAAGGAAAAATTTGACAATGCAAACCAAAAAAATTTTTTTCGAAAAACGTTTTCTTTTTAAAAAACAATTAAGTAAAAGAAAAAAAGACCTTAAAACGAAATACAAAGGAAACGACTTTCAATGCAATAATTTAATTAACTGGAAATTCTAAAATCTACGTCTGAAAATAATTAATTTATTAAAAATGAATAAATAATAAATAAATAAATAATAAATAAATAATAAATAAATAAATAGTAAATAATAAATAAATAAATAATAAATAGTAAAAAAATAATAATAAATAATAAATAAATAATAAATAAATAATAAATAAATAATAAAAAAATTTACTGTTATTTTAGTTTGAAATATGCTTAAAATAAAATCCTAGACCTAGGGCCTTTTGCAACGATTGAATATCGACTCCACGCATGTTTTGCCACCATAAAGATTTAGATTCCACAAAGCGATAAACTAGTTAAGACACATGTTATTAGCCCAGTTTGCATGCGGCCGCTTCTTAATTCAATCAGTAAATAATGAGAGCAAGTGCTCATGGATAATTTTTTGGAATCAATTGCACACACAAATCTCGTATTAAAACCTTGATAACGATTCAAGAGTATAAATTTTCACAGGAGACATTTGTAACGTCCGCCGCACAATTCCACTCAATTAATTAAATCCTCTTCAAGTTAAAGTAACGATGTAATCTAATCGACAAATTATTACGCGAATCCTCTCAACCCCGTTAAAGTCTAAACCGGTTTCCTACTCTCACACTAATTTTTACTACCACTTCTCTCCGTCTATGCACACAAACGTGAAATAATTCGCCATCAGATCTTAGTTTAAACATTTAGCGATCACGATTCTTGGCTTTAAAATATAATCAGAAGTATCAGGCTTTTCGTGATTAAGGTCTGACCTGGAATATACTCCAGTTCGATTCTAGGTTCAACTTCCTATGGAATAAAGTACAGGTTTCGTGAAGAAGGACAAAGTGAATTGAAGCGTTCAAAGCAATGTAATGTGACTCTTGGATTCACTCAGTTCAGGCCTAAACTTGATGGTTGCTATTGACCTCCATCCAATTGATTGTCTCTTGATATACCGTACTTTCTTGAGAATTTATTCATCTACAATTTGAAGAAAAACGTTTCCTAATCAGCTCGCTCCTTTAACTGGAATTGTATTTTGAACATTTTTTTACACTTTGGCCCATTTTAGACCGAGAAGAGAGCACAATGACTTCTCTGGAATTGGAATTGACGTAAAGTACGTTTTACCTTGAAATTCGGCTAGTTTTTGTCCCCTTTGTAATTAACTCTTTGTAACCTGGAGTCAATAACGAATCAACATCTTCTCATCAACCATCAACAATTTCTTTCCATCTTCGAATACGAATCTCAAAGTATTTTCAAATTTTTACTAGTGGGTCACAAAAAACAATCATTTAATTTTGTTTCATGTTTCATCAACAATTTTTCTTCATCAACACTTTTTTTAATCTTCTCTCAACAATTTTTCCTCAACTCGCATCAACAATTTTTCTTCTTCTTTCATCAACAATTTTTTTTTATCTCTCATCAACAATGTTTCTTCATCTCCAGAGATCACAGTTCGTCCGCTTTTTTACTTAATCCCTTTTTTTCCTCTTTTCCCTTTATTTTCCCCTCTTTTTAAAGAAAATTCCCTAAAACACCTTAATTCAAGTATTTTTTTTCTCTTTTCCCCTTATTTTCAATAATTTTTTTATAGTTATTCAAAAATAGTACTTCAGACTACTTCAAAATAATTCAAATATAAATATAAAATATATAAATATAAAATATATAAATATAAAATATATAAATATCAAATATATAAATATCAAATATAAATACTTCAAACATACTTCAAAATAATTACAAATACTTAAAAATACTTTAAATTACTTTGAAATATTTTCAAATACTTCCCAATACTTCAAAATATTTTTAAAGGAATGCAAAATACTTAAAGGTACTTCAAAATAGTTCAAATTTTTTTAAAATATTGGTATATTTGAGTATTAAATAAGGTATAAAAAGATTCTAAAATATTTTAAAGGTATTTAAAATACTTCAGAGTACTTTAAAATACTTCAAATAATTTTAAAATACTTCAAAATATCTAAAAACACTTAAGTCTTTAAAATATTTCAGACTAATTCAAAATACTTAAATTTACTTTAAATTATTTCCAAATATTTCCTAATGTTTTAAAATTTTGTATAATACTTCAATACATTTAAAAACACTTAAAATGACTTTAAGATGTTTCAAAATATTTAAAACTAATTTAAAATACTTCAGATTACTTCAAAATATTCCAAAATGCTTAAAATTACTTCAAAATACTCTACAATATTTCAAAATACTTCAAAATATTCAAAAATACTTAAAATGTCTTTAAAATGTTTCAAAATATTTAAAACTAATTTAAAACACTTCAGATTACTTCAAAATATTCCAAAATGCTTAAAATTACTTAAAATGCCTTTAAAATATTCCAAAATACTCAAATCTACATTAAAATACTTCAAACTACTTAAAAATATTTAAAATTACTTTAAATTATTCAAAAATATTTAAAACTATAGTTTAAAATACTTCATACCTTCTTCAAAATACTTTGAAATATTTTCAAATACTTCCCAATACTTAAAAACGTATAAAAATACTTAAAAACATTTTAAAAACTATAAAGAATACTTCATAATATTTAAAATTTTTGAAAGTTACTTTAAAATACTTGAAAATCCTTTTTATTAATTTAAAAGACTTCAAAATATTTTAAAGTATTTAAAAATGTTAGTATTTTAAGTATTAAATAAAGTATTAATGCTTCTTTATGAGAAAGCAAAAAGATTGAAGAATATTATAGTTTTTTAAAATAATTTAAAAGTATTTAAAATTATTTAAAATACTTCAGAGGACTTCAAAATGCTTCAAAATATTTTTAATTATTTCAAAATACTTAAAATGGTTTTAATATTAAAAATAATAACCTTGAGTACTTTAAATTCTATAGAAAATTATTTTTGCAATAACCCTAAGAGCATTAATTAAAAGTTTTCATTTTTTCAAAAATATTTCAAATTATTACAAAATATGACCCATGAAATTAAAGACAATCAATTACTTTTAAATTAATATCAAGACATGAACTAATTTTTGTTAAGTTTTTCAATATTACAATGTTATCCTTTTTTTCTTCTTTCCAAAATCTTTTTTTTTTGAAGAAATTCCCCTTTTTTAAAATTAAAAATTCCCCTTTACACCTAAAACTGAACGAAAAAACTACCATGATCCCTGCATCTCCCATCAACAATTCTTTCTTATCTCCCATCAACAATTTTTATTCATCTCCTACCAAAAGTGTCTTTCTTTCCGCCATAAACAATTTTTTCCCTTCTAACGTAAATAATGAACATTTTTTCTCTTGAGTGAGAAATTTTGTCGGCATATCCAAAACATTATTCATTGTTAGCAGAACGTTAAATTTCCTCTTTGCATGTTCTCTTTTTCACTTGAGTGGCGGCCATGTCTCGATTTTGATTTTATCTTTCTCAACCCGTTAGCTTATGTAAATAGTAATATTTAAAGATAAGACGAATCTTTGAACAGTTTTTTGCGATTTTATTATCAAAGAAGCAACTCTTGCGTAGAGATGTGCGAATCAGGAATTTTAAGCCTTGAGTCGAAGGAGAATCGAATTCTAATGTGTTTCGAATCGCTTCATTATTTATAAATATAGTTATGGTTTATTGTTAATAATAATATCATAAAAGGCACGAATTAAAACTTCAGTATAGACGCGAATTGAAGATTAACTGAAAAGGAATTCAACATTCAAAAAAAAGAAATTCAACATTCAAAAAAATGAATTCAACATTCAAAAAAAAGGAATTCAACATTCAAAAAAAAGGAATTCAACATTCAAAAAAAAGGAATTCAACATTCAAAAAAAGGAATTCAACATTAACTAAAAAAGAATTCACAATTTACTGAAAACGTATCCAAAATTAACTAAAATCGATTTCAAAATTAACTCAAGGCGAATAAAACATTTAGTTGACTTTGACGAATTTAAAATTAACGGAACGTGAATTACAAAAAATTATCTAAGCACAAATTACAAATTAGTTGACTTTGACGTATTCAAAATTAACTGAAAACAAATTAAAAATTAACTAATCACAAGTTAAGAATTAACTACAAACACGAATTAAACATTAATTAAATACAAATTCAAAATGATCTGAATACTAATTGAGCACTAATTGAACACGAATTCGAGATTATATGAAAACGACATCAAAATTAACTAAGAACGAATTCAAAAATAATTGGAAACGAATTCAAAGTTAATTGAAAACGAATTCAAAATTAATTAAAAACGAATTCAAAGTTAATTGAAAACGAATTCAAAATTAATTGAAAACGAATTCAAAATTAATTACAATAGATTTAAAAATTAGCCGAACTCGAATTAAAAATTGACTAACAGTAATTTATGCCCAAGTTAAATAATCTCAGCATAAAGTTATTGTTTCAAAAAGTTTTATGAAACAATTTAAGCACGAAAGGTTTATCGACACCGTAGACCCAAGTCCCGCTGGTCAACCAAGCCTAGTGCTGTTTTTTAGAATGACGTAATTATCAACAGTTAATAAAAATGCGACCTATTTTAACATGTTAATGTGGTAATAATAATTTTATAGGATAAAGTTGTGCCTCGGAATTAATAGAGTTTTACCGTAATTTATAAGGATATAAGGAAGCCATAACTCCTTAGGAAGAATTCAGTTGAAGTTTAAAAGCCATCAATTGTCTGAAAAATGCTCATATTTTTTCCTAACTCCTTCTCGAGACCAAGTTTAAATTGAAAAAGCTTCCAGGGCTTTTTAAAGTTCAATTTATCAAATTGAAAGTTCGTTTAATGCATTCCTTGACCTGGAGAACACGACCTTGACAATCTTGCAGAAGTGTATCATTAATATTGCAGTTACCGTTAGCAATACCTACCATTCAACAATGGAAAATTGCCAGTCTGAATGAATATTAATGAAGGATTGTTTCATAGTAGAGAATTTATCTACTTCATTAAGAAACTGGACATTAATAGATTTGATTTGAAATATCGTTTCAGCAACATGCCTATTGCGAGAATTTCAGGCCAATGGCCTTACGTATTTTATCCAATGTGTTAGATAATGGTACCAAACCCTAATCGGAAAAGTCTCAACGTTTCTTTTGAAAAAAGGAAGGTCGTACATCCAAAAATGTCTTTGTAGATATCGTAGTCTTTATATTCATCTTCATCTTCATCCTTATCTTCATCTTCATCTTCATCTTCATCTTCATCTTCATCTTCATCTTCATCTTCATCTTCATCTTCATCTTCATCTTCATCTTCATCTTCATCTTTCATCTTCATTTTCATTTTCATCACCATCTTCATCTTTTTCTTCTCCTTCTTCTCCTTTTTCTCCTTCTTCTTCTTCTTCTTCTTCTTTTCTTCATGTTCCTCTTCTTCATTTTCATAGTTTTCAATTTGTAGTTGTGAGCAAATTGTGCATTTATTGGTACGTTTAATGTGGTTCAATTGCTATTCAAAACATGATTTGTACGAAATATGAGGTATCTGCGAACCCTCATGATATGCGAGTCATCTAGGGCATACGTGTCGCCAAGAAAGGCCCGCATTGTACCTTACTTCCGCGCACTTGACTCGAACTTTTACGGCACAAAAGCCGCACTGTAGGCGATTCAACAGTTAGCCTACATTCGCTCTGAATGCGTGAAAATTCTGGAATGAAAAATGAAAAAAACTATGATAATGATACAATTAGCAACGGACATTACAATGCAATCAACATTTCATAATATTCATAATAATATTCAATTGATTGAATAAGTATAAGAACAACAATAACAATAATAATGTCAAAAAAAACAGTAACGCCAACAACAAAAACAATAATGCCAAAACAACAATAATTCCAAAACAACAATAATTCCAAAACAACAATAATTCCAAAACAACAATAATTCCAAAACAACAATAATGCCATGAACAACAAAAATGCCGAAAGTAACAATAATGTCAACAAAAGGTAATGTCAAAAACAACAACAATATCAACAACAATAATTTGTACAACATTAATGCGAAAACAACAATCATGCTAAAAATAACAATAGTCATAAACAACAATAATGACAAAAAAATAATAATGCCAACAAAGATTAATTGAAACAACAATAATGCCAAAAGCAAAAATAATGCCAGGAACCACGACAATGTCAAAAACAATAATAATATCCAAAGTAATAATAATGTCAACAAAAGCTAATGCCGAAAAAACAATTATGCCAACAACAATAATTCCAAAACAACAATAATGCAATAAGCAACAATAATGGCCAAAGTAACAATAATCTTAACAAAAGGTAATGCCAAAAACAATAATAATGACAACAACAACAATAGTCCTAAACAACAATATGATGTCAAAAACAACAACAATGCGAAAAACAATAATAATGGCCAATGTAACAATAATAATAACAAAAAACAATAATACCAACACTAATGATGACATTAATAATATAAATGATTATGACAACAATAAGAACGAGAGTCATGAGGAGAAAAATAATCGTAGGAGGTCTACAAGCATGGGAGCATAAGGAGACCTAGTACCCTTTCAAAAATTAGCCTCAGATGACTTGTTAATCAGAAAATTTGTTACGGTCGAGTTTTTTGGTGCCTTTGTGGACTGTTATAAATTCCAAATAACCGCACGAAATGTCCAAATATTTTAGAAAAAACATTTTCGTTCAATTAATTTTTTGCTCGGCAGAAGAATGTTTTTATGCATCTTCTGCACCTACTTATAATTATCTTCAACTGTAGTCGGAGATTTGTAACATAATAAAATTGAGGTTAAAATCGTAAAAGTAAATTTTGAAGAAATCGTATAAGTCTTGTAATAATACTCAATCAGAAATGTTGAGGAGATTACAACAATTGTTGAGAAGGTTAGAAAAAATGTTGAGAGGATTACAAAAAAAGTTGAGGTGATTAGAAAAAATGTTGATACAAGAAATGTTGATACAAGAAATGTTGATACAAGAAATGTTGATACAAGAAATGTTGAGGAGATTACAACAAGTGTTGAGATTAAAAATTTTGATAAGGTTATGACAAACGATGAAAACGTTACAACAAATGTTGAAGAAGTTAAAAAAAATCTTGAATACTTTTCAAATAATTTTGATGAGGTTATAAGAAATGTTGAGGGGATTACAACAAATTTTCTAGAAGGCGCAACAAATGTTGAGGAGATTATAAAAAGCGTTCAAGAGATTATAAAGAATGTTGAGGAGATTACAACACTGAGAAAACGGCTCGGTTAATATAGCACCTGCAAACTTAGTTGCTGAATTTAACCGAGTAAAACGGTTACTTATAAACAACTGATGATTATATGTAAACGTGTTATTCGGGCAGAAGTTTGCAGGTGCTATATTAGCAGTGTTTCGGTTACTTTCAACCGACCCATTTTCTCAGTGAAATGTTGAAGGGGTTACAATAAATGTTGAGGGGATTACAAATTTTTTTTATAGATGTTACAACAAATGTTGAAGGGGTTACAATAAATGTTGAGGGGATTACAACAAATTTTATAGATGTTACAACAAATATTGAGAGGATTACAAAAACGTTGAAAAAATTATAAAATACGTAGAGGAGATTACAAATGTTGAGGGGATTACAATAAATGATGAAAAGATTACAACAAATGTTGGGTTACAAAAAATGTTAAAGATGTTACAAACGTTGAAGACCTTACAAAAAATGTCGAAAAGGTTACAAGAAATGTCGAGGATTGTAAGTGTTAATTAAAGCACAAGCTAGGAAATATAATGGAACATTGAACACCTGACTCTTTATTGATTAAGGAAGAGGCATTTGAAACTTCCTTGATGCTTTGTCTAATATCTATTAACATTTCAGTCTTTAGAAGTTTATGATGTCTTTCCTAGAGGCCCTTTCATTCCACACTACTCTATATTGAAAAAGCAATAAAAGCGAAATTCTCAGATTCTATAAAATAATAAGTACTGTTTCGACGGAAGGAGAGGAAAAAGCTTTGAGGAAGATTTATAAGAGCAGTTAGAAGTCTCGTAAAGGCTAAACTTTGTAGAAAATGTCGAGAATTCCTCATGTAAACACATAATAGGCTTCCTCTTTATTCCGCGAATTGATCCCTTCCCTTTCTTTTCTCTTGTCCCTTTCTCTGCATCTCTCGGATTCTCTCATGGCTCTCAAAGTCTAGTGTAGTATCATGCGCACAGCACTTGATCTTGAGGCATTTGGATCATGCACAGAATGACTAAGGGCGAAAATGCGGAAGTCATTAAAGCGGACAATCAATGGATAATTAAAACCAATTAATTGTTAATCAATTTTAAGTTGATTTTGCATATTTTTTTTTAATTCTAGTCGAATTTAGTTTTAATTTTTCGAGCTGTTTGAAAATATCACAAAATTTATAAATTAAAAATTGTACCGCCGGTAGGATTCGATCTTGCGATCCTGAACTTTAGAGTCGGACGCTCTAACCACTGCACTATGCAACGTTTCTTGAAAAGAAAATAATAGATGGCCGTTTTAAGTTTTCGTACAAAATGTTTGTTTAATTTTTCGTCGCTAATAAAATTATTGAATTAATAATTAATTCCAACGGATCAAAGGCTTCCTCTTAAAGAAGTAAAATAATAAAACAAAATTATCAAAATGGGCGCAATACGTGACGAATTACAAAAATAGGTGACAAATGATAAAAAAAGATGACAAATTGTCGAAACCGGTGAAAGATTACAAATTAGTGACAAGGTGGCAAATAGGCAAAAAAAGAAGGTGAATAGGTGATAACTTGGAATGCCTGGGAATATGAGGTATAATGCAAAAGAAAAACATGCACTTATTATTCTATGATGGGAAAAATAATTTGTGCATATATTTTGAAATCATAACGGTTCAATTGCTGAGCCGCATCATAAAATTAGTGACGAAGGTAGAATTTTATGCCATAGTATGTTGGCAAACTGACGGAAGGATACTAGAGGAAAGAAGGAGGAGAAGCGAAAAGAGAAAGAGGTATGGCGAATATATCTACTTGAGAGTTTGTGGACCGCGCAACGGTAACCGCTTGGTCGCCTCGACCATTGCGTCCAAACACCGTTACACTTATGGGCACACTTACACTTCATATGATGTTGGCGTTACTGCCTTAACAAGGACCAACGAGAAAGAGAGTAGATAGAAGTAGATAGAAACATTATTTTACTATTAGTCCAACTAGTCCGAGAGCCAAGAGCGCCAAGACTCTTACAGGATAATACTGCATGCACAAGAGTCAACTTGATGTACTATTTAACAGTTGCTTCTATTTCCATACGTGCTCACTTTTATTATCATTTATTTTTTTTATTATTATTTTATTATCATTTCTACTATTAAACTATTTTTACCATTTTTTTAAAATGTGCTTATAGTCGATAAAACTACAACAACGGTTTTAAGGGAAAATATTTGTGACGCGAAAGCAAGATTTTGAATATAGGTTATGTTTCATGGTACACGCTATGGATCAAAATCAACATAAAACAATGCTTTCCTATATGAGGAAGCAAAAACATCTATCATTTAATTCGGATTTTGCCGTCTTAAAAGATTTCTTCTATTTTTGGATAAAAAAATTATTTCTTGCCTAAAATTTAACTTATCATCACACAACTTTTTTGTTTTTCATCATCGTCATCACCACCATCATTCTCATTATTGTAATTTAATAATATTATGTAATAAAAGTCGCTCTGATGAAAACCAGCTATTAGTGATCGAAATGTTGGTGAAATCAACATCAAAAAAGAGTTTTATTTTAAGAGCTCTAAAAAAACGAACGGATCCAAATAGGCATTATTTCAAAATCATTTCTTTTCGAACTTTATAAAATTCCAAGGCACAATGAAAATCTTTAATCGTAAGCAATAAGTGGAAGCAGTACAGATATATATCTCTGTCCTGCTTTCACTCATTCTTGCGATTTACGATTCAACGTGCGTTGGTCCTATGAAGGTTAGTCCAGAATGAGTGATTTGAGGTTAGGTTTTCAACGTAGACTCGTCGATTGAACAATGGAGCGTCGCGTCGATTTAAGGATGGAAAACAATGAAACACAACAAACAATAAAACACACAATAAAACGCAACAAACAATAAAACACAACAAATAATAAAACACAGAATAAAACGCAACAAACAATAAAACACAACAAACAATAAAACACACAATAAAACGCAACAAACAATAAAACACAGAATAAAACGCAACAAACAATGAAACACAGAATAAAACGCAACAAACAATAAAACACAACAATAAAAAAAGACACGTCGAAAAACGCGACATTGAAAACCTAACCTCAAACCACCTATTCTGGACTCTGCTTTATAATTGTCTTATGCAAAAATATTAATGAGCAAATATTTATGAGTGCGTCAAGTCTTAAGTGTTAACTTGAAACACAGGTACAAGAGATTAAGTAATCGTCTCTGAAAGTTTGCTCTCTAAAAACTACTCTAGGTCCGTTATAGTAATCTTTTTAACATACGCGACATGTTAAACTTGTGCTTCCGCCAGAAACAGATTTTTATCGCACATGGAAAAATACCTTATGCAGAATAAATGTCATACTAATGGCAAAATTAAGTCCTGATTGTTGTCATTATATAAAAAAATTCAGTCCTGATTGTTGTCATTATATAACAAAATTTAGTCCTGATTGTTGTCATTATGACAAAATTCAGTACTGATTATCATTATGACAAAATTCAGTGCTGCTTGTCATTAGTATATAATTGATTATGCACAAGATTCTTCATCTTTATTTACATAATGTGCAAAAGATGTTAGATGGTTCTGCTAAAGAAGGTTACTGTAACACTTGGCAGAATGCTTGATCTAAAGATATGACACTTGTGTCACTAAACAAAGCATTTTCTCGGAATTTAGTTTTCGCATGCTGCTAATTATAGAAAAATAATGCAGTTTAACTCTGAAAGTGTAAATCTCAAAGTGTTACTTTTCCATGTGAAATGAGTTCAACTTTGCAACGACATAGAACTACAAACACAATAAAACAATTGTTCGCTGTGACTAGACATTTTGGGCCAAAGTTTGAGAACTCTTCTGATATGCTTCTTCTTTGCTTCTTTTTTATTCTTAATTCTTCTTTATTCTTACTTCTTCTTTATTCTTACTTCTTCTTTATTCTTACTTCTTCTTTATTCTTTATTTGAGGTGGAAAAAATAATCAGCCTTAAGTCGTCAATTATAGTTCGTATTCTGGACTTGAATTTATACGAATAGTTCTGCAGGGCACTAGGACTAGTTTCACGTCCCTGGATTTTCAGCTGATGGAATCAATATGGCGGCCGGTCGACCGGCATCATTGTTTGACAGTTCTCAGAATCGTTTTTCATCTTTTTCTTGTTTTGTCAATGTTTTAAGAAACATTGAAGAAAATGTTGACCATGTTTTTTGGCAATGTACCATGCGTGATATTGAGAGGAAAAAACTGATGAAGAAAGTGCAACAATTTTACCAGCTCCCAGTAAACGTCGCAAGCATCATTTATGACATGAAACCTGCAGTCATTCAATGAGCACATTTCTCAAGAAATCAAACTTACAAATATAACAATAGACAATGACACAAATACTAAATTCATTTATCATATTCTGCGTTTCCTTTCTCTTTGTATATTCTCTTCTCTTTTTTCAATTTTCTAATACCAAAAATATGCAAAATATGTAATTTTGTGTATAGCTAAAAAACCTCGATAGAGGTTTAATAAAGCATTATAATAAAAAAAAAGAGAAGGAAATCGTAATCGTTAATTTTAAGACTGAGTTTTGAAAAAGTTGCAGTCACTATAAGTTCAAATGCATTTATAAATCTATAATTCATATGTGAGAGATTCAAAGACGTGTTTATCACATTTTTTTCAATGTTGATTTGAGAACAATATTAAAGAAATTTCTGTGACTTTTAATGCTTCTGATTAAAATGTTATATTTATGCAAATCGTGTTGCGTTAGAATTTTATTATTTAGTCACTTTAATACATTTTCGACTTTAAAGGCAATTCTAGATAAAAAGGTTATGTTTGTCTTCATTGTCGTTGAACGTCGAAATTCGCGATTGACGTAAATTAGTTCACGATTATGTCGCGCGTCATAAATTACCGACACGATCATGTCACAAGACGTAAATTACGACACGATCAATTCGCAGGACATAAATTACGAATGTTCCGAAAAAAAACCGATTTAAAAAATTATTTCTTATAAATTTTAAGAATGCGGATTAGAGAATGTCTTGAATTGGATTTTATATTTATATTAAGGGTTAAATAAAAAAGTAATCAAAATCTGTATATAATATTAATTTACACTACATTTACGATTTCAATTTAACCACTAGACTGGAAAACCCAAATTGCGGCCTAATTGCTGGATTCATCAAACGCTGGCATACAGGTTAATTGTAAAAGGTGTTTTTACGTAGTTTGCGAACAAATGCAGTGAAGGTGTTGAGACATAAATTGTCTTGTAGCAGTTGGCAGGCTACTGTGTGGAACAAGGTTCGAGCGACAACGAGAAGTTAATGTTGGTCTAGGAACGCGTACACGTCCCGTTAAGACGCATATCGCGGTTTTCTGAATAGATCTGGGTGAAAAAAGGGATTATTGCGCACAGATTTGACGTAGCCGATCTGGATTATGTCTTGCGGTATATCTCCACTTATCTTGAATTGCTTCCCCGGCTTCCGTGGCGAACACCGCTTTAACGCCAATTTAACGACGACTGGCGGCACCGTTAGCATGCACATTGCACATCCATAGCCCGCCCGCCTGCTCGCTTGCCTTATACTACTGTACCTGCTTCCTTCCAGAAAAAAATGCAATCTCATAAGGAACCACTCTAACTGGATTCAGTTGCCTGATTCCACCTCCTCTAAACTAACAACCACTGTATTATGCTACGCTCGGATAACAATGTTTCATCAACATTCCATTATTTGCAGCCAATTTCAAAGTTCTGCCTCATATAGCTCAACTATTTCTCCATCAGTTCAACAATTAGTGATTTTAATCCCTTCGTCTAGAATAGTCTAGAATACAGGCTGTCTTTTCGGCTGTAAGGCAAGATTAATATTTAATTGGTAGGGGAAATGTAACATCCTGAAGGGACGCAGAATTCCATTTTATTAATTTAATTAATTTTCCATTAATTAATTTTTCCGTTTTATTAATTTGATAAAATGGAATTCTGCGTCCCTTATTGCCTGTTTTATTTACAAAGCAGGTTCGAATTGCAAACAAAATTTGTAAATTGTCTTTCGAATTGTAAATGTTAATATGGTTGACAAAAGGTAATTAGCAACTTTATCGTCCGAATGATTCGCCAAGATTTATTGATACCTTAAATACATCCGGTCATTAGCTTCTTTGGGATTTTATGTGTACGCTGATTCCAGTTGGTTTAACATGCAAATATTCTTATTAATTTTTAAGTGAGTTTGTACTTTTTGCAGAAGTCATTCATTGAGTGAGCAATACCTTAATTATTTCCACCAATGCTTATTGACTGTGTGCAATGTTGAGCGAGGTAACTGTTGCGTTATTCTGATTTGCGATTCAATTCAGAGTCTCATGACTCGCTGTTATTGACTCAATAATGAATCTTGATCTGATCTAATAGTGGCTTCAGTACAGACATTGAAAGTGTATCTAATCAGGGTTTAGGAGTGATCTGAATTAATAGCAAAGATAAACACGTGCAACAAAATGATTGTAAGGTGATTGCTGTCTGTTGTGTGTAATCATCAGATTGCCTTTATCATTGATGGTTGCCCTTGTCATTGACGATTGCTTTTATCATTGACGATTGCTTTTATCATTGACGATTGGTTCTGTTATTGACGATTGTTTTTGTCATTGACGATTGCTTCTGTTAATGATGATTTCCTTATCATTGATGATTGCTTCTGCTTTTGAAAATTTCCTTTATCATTGACGATTCCTTCTGACATTGATGATTCCTTCTGACATTGATGATCTCTTCTGACATTGAAGATTCCTTCTGACATTGAAGATTCCTTCTGAAATTGAAGATTATAACAAAAAAAATCATTCTTAGCTGACAAATCTATCCGAGGTTCCATCTGAGGTTCCATCTGAGGTTCCATCTTTAAAAACGTTTCAAAGCAAATAGAATCGACTGACATTTTTTTAAAACCCAGGTTTAAATAGGTCTACAGTTCCTGTTTAAATCAAGAAGTACTAAAAATCAGTTACATCAACACGTGGAGTTCCTATAGAATTAAGAACCTGCATTTCGAAAGGATTATCAATCATTTTTCAATCTCCCACATCAGTGATTGTTAAAGATTGTGCTCTTTGTGCCTAATAGGGTACCAATTATGTATAAAGCCCTATACACAAAGTCTATATGTGATATACATCAACAGGAATCCCTTTAATTAAGAGGCCCCATTGAGGCATGATTCACTTTGATGACGTTTTTTCGTGAGATTTAAAATTAACGTCTAAATTTGTGTCTTGGGTCAAGCACCTGTGTTTATGATTCCGCCACTCTTGGATACAACTATTTTTATACACACATGTGTAACTTGGAGAAGGAGGCGAAATATAATGACTCACATGCTTATAAAACAGTCATAAATATTTCCAGAGTAACAGTTACGTATTTGTTCGGACATCAAAAGCCTAATCCCGTTAAAAATCGAACGGAAACGAATCGTTCCGATTCTTCTAGGTGCTTTCCGTTATTGTTTTTATTATGATCAAAAGAGGTCAAGCCGTAACGCCACCTACTCACAAGATTCACGAATGTAAATTCTTCTACCATTTTGTTCTAGTCAGTTGCGTCAGCCTGCTAATTATTATGCAAATGGTTTCTCAAATTTTTGTATAATTTGAGAAATTGACGACAAAAGGCACAAATAGAAAAAAAAAGAAAGAAAGAAAAGGGTAAAAAAGGGAAAAAAAGGAAAAAAGGAGGAAAAGGATCAGGAACAGAAATAGGAATAAGGAAAAGGAATAAGAATAAGGAAAAGGAATAAGAATGAGGAAAAGGAATAAGAATAAGGAATAAGAGAAAGGAAAAGGAGAAAGGAAAGGGAAAGAGAAAGAGAATGAACAGAAAACGGAAAAGGAAAGACAGAGGATAACAAGAAAAAAAGGTACACAAAGGAGAAGAAGATAAAGGAGACGGAACAGGAAAGGGACCAGTAAAAGGAGAATGGAACGAAAAAGGAGAAGAGAAAGCAAATGGGAACGAAATGGAAAGAAAAAGAAACAAGAAACAGAAAGGAACAGGAAAAGGAAAAAGAATAAGAGAAAGGGACATGAAAAGAAAAAAGAATAAGAAAAAGAAACAGGAAAAGGACAAGGGTCAGGAGAAGAAAAGACAAAGGAAAAGAAAAGACAAAGGAAAAGAAAAGACAAAGGAAAAGAAAATACAAAGGAAAAGAAGAAAATGTAGGAAGGAAAAGAACATGCAGGAACAGAAAAAGGAAAAAAAGTGAACACAAAAAGAATAGAAATTTGGTTATGATAGAACACAAAAGAAAACAAAAAGAGTTAAAGTCGAGATATAAACATGAATTTGATTTTGAAAATTTTAAAGTTTTGGATAATGAACAATCAGAGAAAAAACGATTGATTTCTGAAATGGTTCATATAAAATTACAGAATAATTCAATCAATAAAAAAGAAGATATTTTATTTTTAAATAAGCGATATGATT
>WNHD01003077.1:0-13453 GCA_011057455.1 Ganaspis sp. Gsp50
CCCACTGCACAAGGATCAACATGCATTTAGAGCGGGTTGCTCTACTGAATCAGCCTTGGCTAGGGCAGTACACTTAATTGAGGGACAGCTTGAAGCTAAAGGTTTTGCTACAGGAGTCTTTATGGACATTGAGGGTGCCTTCAATTTTACCTCCCAGGAGGTGATAAGAACGGTTATGCGTGCTCATGGGGTCTCCAATACAATTGTCGACTGGACCTGTCACATGTTAGGTAACAGGAATCTTACGTCGAGTAAAGGGACTCCACTCTTGGCGGGACTATCAATTCTGGTTGCCCGCAGAGAGGAGTTCTATCACCTTTGCTGTGGATTCTGGTGGTAGATGAACTGCTAAGGATTCTCACAAAGAGGGAGTTTTATGTGATTGGCTATATGGACGATATCTTAATAATCGTCCGTGGGCCTCAGTTTGATGAATTACTTGGGATTATGCATTAAGCATTAAACCTAGTGGACGAATGGTGCCAACAAGCTGGCTTGTCTGTTAACTCTAATAAAACGGAGGCGGTTGTTTTAGGAGACGCTAGAAGCTCCCCACAAATTTTTCCCCTTCTTAAAAAGGATGGAGCACCAAGACACAACATCGATTGGCTATAGCGAACCCGACGTCTTAATGTTTTGCGCCCAATCTTGAAACAATCCAACTACATCCCACAGAATACCGAACATATAGTCAAAATCAAAATTCAAACAGGGAACTTGTTTTACACTGAGATAAAGAAATGAGGATCAACCACCGCTTCAGAGTGTTGAGTTGTTTAATGATGTTAAATGATGTTGAATTAGTGCCTTTTAAAGTTGTCTCCCAGGCTGGTAATTTTATAATAAAATTTATATTTATGTAATGTTTTATGTTAGTTTTGTGCGTAGTAAATTCTACCGCGTCAAAACATATACACAAATATTAATTAGAAAGGAGTGTCAAAGATGTCATATGCGTAGATTAAAAGTATTATTAAACTGATCCTGTTAACAGGATGAAATTACAGTACACACAGGATTGATTCTATTGAAAGTTTTACTGATGAATATAATTGAATTAAAAAGTGTATCAACTCCTATCTAGAATATTTAAATTGTAACATGAGAGTATCACTCTGGCGTGTGATGCATAAGAACGACCACGTGTTCAATGCAAGCGAGTGCACGTGCCAGAGTAATTCCAGTCCCATAGTTATTCAGGACGCTATACCTCGGATCGTGAAAGCAAATCTTCGATCTCTAGATTGACACCTAATTTTAGATCTTACACGTGCAGGAAGGTCAATGAATCTGAAGAATAGATGATGATTCTATATACTTTGAGCGAATCTATATAAACCACGTCAGAAGCAGGTGTGAAGAGTAAAAGGCTTTTATTTTAACATGTATTAATGTGTACATGGAAACGTATTAAAGTTGAGAAGCGAGGCTCTCGTACAGTACACAAGTGTAATTGCAATTGCAATTGAATAAATAACGACCTTTGGGGCAAAAAGTCTCTCACTGCTAGGTCATAGGCCTCACATTAAACATACATAAGAGATCTTACAACCCTCAGCCTAGAATGCACCGAATATACTACCACTCCGACGAGTATTTGATTGTCAGGTAGATAGGAGACTTCTTTGATAAGTAGTTGAGCAAATAATAGGGAATATAAGAAAATAAGGCAGTAGAATAAAAAAGGTAAGAAAAATCTAGAAATACAATGGGAACAATAATAAGCGGAAAAAGTATGAAGATAACAACATTATAAGACTAACAGAAGGCAAAGAAAATAAAAGTCAAAATGAAGAAACCTGAAATGATACTCTAGAAGTTCAAACAGTTGAAAGGGTCATAAATAAGATAAATAAAATTACTGCTAGAGCAACAAATGCGGTGAGTGGATCAATAAAAAACTGGGAGAAATAACCTGGGTTATAATTAGAAACATTGGTTTTATTGGATCAAGTGGGATCAGTTATTTTTTTGTGAATTTAATTATTTGCGGAAACAATCTACATAAAATAATTTTTAATGCTGTTCATTAAATCAATCATTCATTTAAGACATCTTTATTAATTATTTACTGACTATTTAAGCACATACAAATTAATAAACTGGGTCAGCATAACCGAAGAACAATTTTTACAACAGGAAGAGAAGAGCTGTTCTAAATTAACTTGGGTTTATAAAATTGCAAGAGTTATTCTCAATGTGGATTCAACAGAATCTGCAGAAAAATAATCTCTTAAAATTCTAAGAACAGGAAGCACATAATGAAGTGTTGAAAATGGCGCTGAAGAAAGTATTATAAAATTCGAGTATTTTATGAACAAGTAGACAATAAGAATCAAGACAAGATAGCAAAGTAAATATCAAAAAGAAAATAGGGTCGTGAAACCAATCAGAAAAAGAACATGAAAGTCACCTGGTCTGAAGAACTTCTTATAGAAATTGTTGAAGTCATTTCTATCAAGGCAACTAAAGGTAAAATGGTAACCATGTTACCTTCAGGAAAGGTTTATATTTATTTTTATTTTCTATTTGTCATTTCAGTATATTCTTTTGACTTCAAAATATATTTAAATTGGTTTTTAAGTATCACAAGACGACTATGACTTCGACGGAAAAACTAGTAAAGTTCAAACCATGGCACAAACGCCGAACTTCATTCGTCCGTATAACGGTCACCTATTTAACTCCTAGCCTGGTGTTATTTTATTTAATTCTTCAATTATTATTATTTGCACGAGGTACATTTTGCCTCCTTACAGTATATAACTTAGTAAAAAAAATTCAATAGCGACGAATAATGGAAGAAATAATAGACCCTCTTAGTGTCTTTAATTTCCCTTGAGATTAAATTTTAGCTTTGTACAGGAAAAGTGTCTTTAAGAAAAGTAAAAAGTTCATATGTACTGTAACGCGCTAAAATTTTATCGCGTACAAGATTAATTATTACTTAATTTGAAACATAAATTAATAAACATCAAAATAAGAATCAATCATTCTAGGCTGCTGTGTCAGTCGAATTAAAGCTCGGCTGCTGACCTGTGTTTACAAAATGTCAAATTAGCAGTCGGCGCCATTTTTAACTGTAGGCAACGTAGTTGCCGCCTTTATCATCAGAGTGACCGGCCGACCACCTATTAATTTGAACATTACACCAGCAGTCGATAACAGTGCTAGTTCCAAAATTCAACACGGCGATTTTAGCGCCGTGCGTTCACAAAGCAGACTCTTTTCGTGAGCCACGTCACTCTCATCTTGGTGTTTGACTCGACATGGCAGCTAGTGCCAACTCTATTATTTCGGTATTCTCTCCAGCAACTTGTGCTTTAACAATTCGTATAAAAATGTAATTATTATTAATAATGATGGGACGCGGCAACCTACGAGGAAGACGTCGACTCGCAGATGAGCTCCTCCACAAAATTTTGACTAAAATGAGGGAGTGGTCTCCCTCAAAATCAGTGAACTTTTAGAGTCAGTTTTCATTTACAATCTCGCATGTTTTCATTTACATTCTTTTAATTAAAATCACTATTCAATTTTGATTATTTGGGCTTCCTGTCCAAATTTTTGAATAAAGTATCTGCTGTTTTGTGTTTAACACAGTGTTGTTTGCATTTTTTGTTGCTCCTTTCCCCGACACTCTCCGCGTAATATTAAATTAATTGAGTTTAGTTTGGCATAATATTTAAAAGATTAAAATTAAAGTAATGTAAAAATGAAGTAATCATTTCTGTAAATTCGGGTTTAGTTATTTTCCCGATTATTTCGCCGAAAATAACTTGGCGCTTTATTCAAATCTTAAGGTATTCTATAACCTCTCTATTAAATAAATTAGCATTAAAAATTAACTTTCAAAAATGAAGGTTATGGTACTTAAGTAAGCTTTCGATATGTGTACTTCTGTGTCAGATCTTTAGTGGAGCCCTTTTCTGTCCTGAATTATCCTGTCGAAGATACCGAGAAGGAAGATCCATTTATCGGCATATCGCGATATATACTCTTCCACCTAAGCCGCGAAGTAAGCTGTGGGCTTCAAGGTGCCTAGTTTAATGTCGAATCTCTTCATTTGCATAGGAATGAGTTTATGCAGATTAATACACGCGAATATACCGCGTCTAAAATCTATATATCTATGTATAGATATGTACATAGATATATGTATTTTTGAACACAAATACATCAACTCACATTTACGAATACATTTCAACATCGAGAAGATATGATGGATTCAAAAAGCTATGTTTTATTGATCGACCTGCGTTTTAGAATTTCATTTATTACTTTCTCTCGTGATTAAATGTACTATTCCAGAATATTAATTCCAAAATGTTTCGTGGTCGACATAAATCTATCTTGATTTAGGAGATGTCTTTATATTGATTACGTTTTAATTGGCTTTTAATTTCGTAGCTGGTGTTATGTATTTTTAGATAATGCTAATGAATTCAAGTTAATGTGTCTTTTATCGGTGTTCGTGTACTGATTTAATTCGACGAGAACATGTAGGAAGACATAAAAATTGTTTTGCTTGCACTTGCTTAGAAAAGATCTTCAGCATAAAAGCGGCCTATTACCCTTTCAGTAATAAATCTTCGAAAATTGTCGGAGAACGTTTTCCCTTTACTGAAAGTCAATTAACGGTCGATCACTGGCCTCGCTTTAATTACCTGCAAACTTTCTTCCCAGAAAAGAAAAAAAAGATATGTGTTTGCTTTTTAGCTTGGCATATTGATTACAGGCTTAGAAGTTATTTATTTGTTTTTAGAGAAAAAATAAAATAATAACAAGATTACATGGCAGGAATAAAATTGTTTTATTTTTAGTAATAAAATTAGTCATGAAAATGACAAAATTGTAATTCGTAAAACTCGCTCTATTTTGAGATCGTTATATTCTATATTTTGTTTCTAATGTAATATATTTGAAATAGTATTGTAGCGCATGCGTGAACTGAACAGTTTGGTGATTCGGCTAAATCGAATTTGTGGAGTACAGATTTTATTCAATTATCATAAAAAAAATATTTGATTCTCAGAGTTACTACAAAATCATTAAAATTTGCTCAACTTATTATTCATATAAGCTAAATCAAAAAGTTTTCCTAATATTGGACACGATGTTAGTATAAAATGGAAACAATAAAGTTTCAAACGTGAGGTTATGTTGCAGATGATTGACATTAGAGGCGAAAGAAAATCTTCATTTGTAAGTTAAATTGTACGAAAAGTAATAGTTGATTTTCAAATAATTTTCAAATGATTTTCAAAATGAATTCTTTTAGTAAATGGAATAAATTAATAAATAAATAATCTATTCAAATTGACAATTTTACAATATTCGGTGTACTTATGAATCTAAGTTAAGTTTGTCTAAGTTTATCTTTGTCCAAAATGAAGAATTAACTTTTTATACGAAATGAAAATTTTATGTGTCTCATTAAAACTCGATTCCCGATAGGAAATTTCGCAATTACACGATGTCAACAGTTTTTGCATTACAATTTTCATACAAAGAAACTTCTAAATATTTTTTGTAACATTTTAATTTATAACTTAAATTGCTTACCATTATTACTATGAGATAAAATTGATAAAAAGTTTAATGGTACGAGTAAAGGGGAAACAAAAACTCTTGATAGCGTAACTTCAGTGGAATGTTAATGTCAGTTAATTTTCAGTAAAACATCGAGAACCCAGGTCTCTTGGTTTCATGTAATGTGTGGGTTGCACTAAAGTATTGCTGAGAAAATAAACTGGCTTTCCTGAAAGAGGGAAGCTTAGTTGTTCCAAGACTCAACTGCAGAATATATTTTATGTGTACATATGTATAGTATATTTAAACGATATATTCTATTGATTAAAATCTTTTTACGTAAATAATTAAAATTTTTGAAGATTTCTTTATGAACAAAATGCGCGCAATTCAATGTTAGCCGCAAATGTATGTGTAAAATTAACACAATTTAAATGCGGTAAAGTGTATATTAAGGGTTTTGTCTGAGAATAACTTTTTGACGAGAATGTGAATATATATCCATAAATATGAGAAGCGTGTAGAGTTCTTCAAAGAACCCGTGAAGGATCCCGAAGGAAATGGAGGAGTATCACGCATGAATTTAAGAATTGATCCTTCTGATTCTAGTAACGCTTTCTATGGCACGTTTCTATATTTTCGCTTTCTCGTAAAAGATTTACTTTACACCTTCCGTCAGTTTTGTCTAGAAACTTTATTCTTTTAACTTTCTAAAGTTCTCAAGAGTACCAATTTAAATATCACAAACAAGTATAATAATTTTATAAAAGAAAGTTTTTTCTTCGATTACTAAACAATACATAAAACTTTAGTTCTCCAAAATGAATGAAAAAATAAATTGTACATTTAATAAAGTTGTATGAAAACACGAAATGAGTGATCGAAACTAGTGAGCAAATAATTAAAAACGAATGTCTCAATTCTCTTCAATAATTATAATTTAATTCGAAAATTACACTGTATGTTTTATATTGTTGTTTTAATTGGATGCCTTTGGCTAGAAACTGTCAAAGCGGTAGTCAAAAGAACCACTTAATCACGGTTGTCATCACTAGGTCGTAAAATAACAGATCAATCTATTAATGACTAAGCAAGTTATGTTTGTCGGCATTTCAACTGAGAATTAATTTTCTGATTTGTTTGTTTAGAAGAGGTTCAGTTTTTTGCCTGACTGAAATATTTCATCGATCCGAATCTTTGGGATTCAAAATGGAACAATAATCTATGGTGATGTTAAACCGTAAATCGTCACCTGCCTAACCTCTAAAGTGAAACTCCTTCACCCAGATGTTCGCTTTTAGGCTCTTACCACTTGGTAAAATAGATGACAAGTCGGTTCATAAATCATCAAGCTAAATAATTTACCGCAGACTGAAAAAAAATTTGAGAGGAATCTTTGCTTACTTGCCAAAAGTAGTAGAAAAAATGGACGCTTTAGCAAAAATCTATCTTTGTGCATACATAATATAGATATGTGTGCCAAGAAAAAATAAACATTTCTCGGCGTTCCTTTGAAAAATTGTTTGTACAGTTCCTTCAAGAGAGCAAGTGTTAAATAAATGGTTCTATAGAAGAAAAATGACATTTAATTTTTTTTAGATTTATTCTTACTGGGGAACTCAATATGAGAAGGAATTAAGTTAATTAACGTAACGATTAAAGGTGTCGATAAAGAGCCAGAGCGTTATAAACGGCGTAATTACATGTCTGTAGTTACGAGCGGAAGACAGATATTAAATCGGCGTGCATTACTTGGTTCTAATCATCATAGAAGCATAAATAATGGTGCGAATAAATGACGCTAGTAATCACACGTTTTGAATGTTTCACCTTGTGGAGGCTTATTACAACGATTGTGTGGTGAGAACTTTTGTCGAAGAAGATTAGTGACTTACGAAAGGCACTCACAGCTGGATAAAACGCAGACAAGTCTCTAAGCGAGAACAATTATATCTGTAACGAGATAAATAATGAAAGCTTCTTTCAAGAAGCCTCGATGATTGAGAAATATAAATTTAATCGTTCTTGATATTTCATACGCGCTCTGACTCAAAAGAATTTCTGTCCACTTTAAAGGCCTATTGAGAATATTTCTTTTATACTTTTTAACATCAGGGTGAAAATATTATAGAATAAAATTAATGAAAGTATGAATGACAATTAACCCAAGACCCAGGATATAATTTGTAATTATTATTACTTCAGTGTTAAAATACTATTTTTGAATTAATAGACTAATCAAAAACTTTTAACATCTTTATTCTTCATTTTAGAGAGTTGAGTGTGTGATGAATAATCAAAATATGTCTGCAACGGTTTTTTAATTATCTCTAAAGCTTTGAGGACAGTTTTATAGAGCTAGTATTCTTTTTTGAAACTTCTTCCATTTTATCAGAGTTTTAAAAAATAAAGAAGAAAACTGCATCAGGAGATTAAACACTGTGAAAACAAAAGATAATGTAACTCCTCTGTGATTGAAATTGCGTGGTGAATTTTCAGCAGAGCTGAAAAACACGAGAGTTGCGCAGAAATTGTATTTCGTTTTTCTGCGCAACTGTCACTGAATCTGACCTACGTTTGCAATAAGTATCGGGAATACCATGCGTTTTATCAATAATTTAGCAGTTTATATTCAAGGCCTAGCAGTTTTAAATTCAAGTTTTTTTTCCAAAAATAATTATTAAATAATAATTTAAAGATTAGTGAACAAATGCTTACGTAAAGAAAAATATTTGTAAAGTTTATTTTCTATTATAGTAACAACGATAATTGGTAAAAAATGAAAGAAAAACAATTGTTGAATTTGTCACAAAATAATTTTCATTGGTTTAAGAACTTCAAATATCAAGATTACAAAAAACAATTTGAGAGACCGTGTCACATGGTTTATATAAAGACGTTAAAGTACTTCAAAGTACTTGAAAACTCAAGATTAAAATTAGTTTCTACAGAGAAGATTTTATTCTTAAAAAAATGCAAATTAGATTAAATTAAATTAACGCATTATTACTTTTTATGGAAAAAATGTTTGACTAGAGACTCCAGTAAAGAAAAATAATTAAGAATGTAAAAGTTAACAAATCATAAGGATAAAGATCTGGATTTTTAATATATAATTCTTTCATACTCTCTCAATATTTTTTTACAGAAAGTAACTCGAAACAAGTTGTTATATCCGCATTTAACTTTTTTCGAAATTCCAATAACAAATAAATTCGAGTGAAAATGTGATTCGGCTTATAAATGCAAGGATTAAGATATTTGTATTTCTCGTCGAAAGCAGGTAACATTTAAAAAACATGTGTAGAACAAGAGTGAAGACGAGTTTAAAAAAAGAAAAACATGAAATATAATCAAGGACCCAAGCAGAAATGAGAAGAGTAAAAAGTGCACAGAAAGGCAATTATCAAAGAGTCTGACGATCAACACTTTTTACAATGTTAATGGCGATATTTTTAGGAAGACCTTTTCGGACATAAAACCCATTTTACATTATTAAGTTACGATTTTTTTTTGCAATACCATGTAGCGTTTCCGCTATATATTTGTTTGAAAATCTGCAACTTGTATACTTTATGTACTATACTTATAAATGATTGAAACAAGCTTGATGCAGATAAATTAGGAAATATTCTTGAAAATTTCAACAAGTGGATTTGGAAAATAATAAAAGGATTTTTTCTCCCCTATTCAATAAACATGTGGTAAAAATAGAATATCATGAATCCAAAAACTAAAACGACCTAATTAAATGTAGATTAACGAGATTTATGGATGGTCGAATTTTAAGAATGCCAAGGTTATATAAACCCCCTGGTATTTACTGACCGTTCTTTTGATTTATAATTGTGAAATGAGGCAAGGATAATGACGAATGCGTTTCAAAACAAGAGCCGATATTACCAGCATCGTGAAAACGAGTTCTAAATTCTTCTTCTCGTGTAATCGATTCAATCTTGTGTAATCTTTCCGTGACTACCACTTAGACTCGATAAGAAACGGTTTTCAGCCAAATTAATATCCACGTCGATCAGCAATCGAAGGGTATATTATTTTCTTCTGATAAAATCCACACGGGTAAAATTGTTTATAAGAAGGGCCCTTCAATCCTTGGAAATGATGATGCAATTTTAATCAAAAAACTACATTTTACGAATCCCTTGATTAAAATTGTTTAATATATATTTTTGATTCAATATGATATTTCTCTTAATAAAAATTACATAAATGTTATGTATTTTGACCGCTACATCGCGCAAATTACGCAAAAGAAAAAACATCTAAGAATTAAGTGAATCCATAAAATTGTTAATCGAGAATAGATCATGTTCTTGTTTATAAATAATAAAATATTCATGGATTCATACAATCTAGAATGGCTGCAAAATCATCATTGTAAAGTAGGTCAAGGAAAGGGATTTAAGGTTATGTTGTTTACTGTCCTTTGATTTGTACAAAAATATTAACAGAAAAGTATTTTCTATTCGTCCAATTCAGTCAGTGAAATTGGAGGTTTTATTTGCATAAAATTATTTGCTGCATAAAAATATGCAGCAGAAGACCTGAAAGATCACAGCATCATTTACTTATAAGATCCTTTTCAAGAAAATGAGGCATAGAATAACAAAATCGTTAGAAGGTAGTTAGTATAGGTCAACAGGGTGCGATAGGTAATACCAGTTTAGGTTGCGTGCGCATCAAAAAGTAACCAAATAAATGTCCATAAACTATTCATGTCATATAATAGACTGTACTTTGTTAAATGCTTGCTCCATAACAATTTGGTTATTTTTTCACTAATTTTTATGAAGGAATTCTATAAAATAAATAATTTATGTTACTTTGATTTTTACTACACATTTTATTGCATATTTTTTAAAAACAGTTTTGTCAAATATAACCTGCTTCATTGATTGTGAGTAAATATCAAATAAATTATTTTTTAAAAAATTGTACATCATTAAGGATCATTATAATTACAATAAATTGTAAAAAAAATACAAAAAGTTTTTGGCTTTTTTAAAATTAGAACAATGTGTTCTTTAATATTGGACGATTTAAAACGCGAACTGATCGGTTAAAATGTGCAAAATAAGCTTGAGTGTTGAGGTAGCTTTTGAAATAAAACAAATGGCCGCATGAAATGGGCAAAAGCGCTCGGCTGAAGGAAAGAACAACAAACAACGAATCCCTCCGACGAATTACATGCATAAACCGACCCTTTTTTTCATTGTGACTTTCTTTCTTTGTCCGTTTCCCTTTTTGCATTCCCCTTCTTTCTCTTTTTCATCCACAAAAGCGAGCACGTCGCGACGTGTGGCATGTCTGGCTTTATTTAAAAACCGAGACCACGTGGTCATGAGTCGGCACCACGGTAAAATTCCGGGAAAGTTGTCACGCCTGACAGACCGCGGCGAGAACTTCCGTTGACGATTTTATTTACTTTTTCCTTCCAAAACCTGTTGAACAGGAAAAACTGCAATTCCGGAAAGTGAGGCATAATTATTATAAAACAGATCCTTAGGCAATTGAGACAAACTGAGAAAAATATTTTTTTGTTAGGTTTACTGGCATGAAGTATATACCAAGAGCGAGATTTTTATCAGTTTTTTACTAAACTATAATTTTGAGTTCAACTTTTTATTTTTTATCATTGAGATTAATTTAAATTGATTTACTTTCCAAAAAGTAAACTTAAATTTTAATATATTTTTTGATAAATAAATTGCAACCCAAACCATTTCTATAAAGCAAACACGCTAGGACACGAAAGTTTCTAGGTTAGGTTTTAGATTTTTATTATAATGAAAATAGAGGTAGAGTTGAACATAATAGCAGTCTGTGCAATCGCTGCCATATTTCGTTAATGACAAAACAATTTAATATAGTTTCTGCTACAAAAGTAAAACAACAATAAAGAACTGCTGGACTTACCCGAGGGACAACGGCTGACCTTTAAAGAAACACGACTTTCCTCAGAGGAATAATAATGTTTCATACATCAAATACTACTTTTGCATCAAAGTTCTATTTTTTTTTATTTATATCAATAAGAAAAAAATATGAAAAAAGTGCGAAATTAACTACACTCTTTTGGTATTTTTGAACATATTAATCTAGTTAAGGACGCTGAAGGGAGAAAAGCAGAGATGGTTAACAGTGGTTGTCAAACACTTTCCCCTCTTTTTTCTGAAAATCTTCACTTTGACAATTTCTTTAGAAGAATACAGACACTTTCTTAAAAAAAGGTCTCTCTACAAGATAACTATAAGAAATAAAGATTATGGGAAATATTTATTTTTAAAGTTTTGTTTATTTCACGAACGACGAAATGTATTCTAGTATTGAAATTCTCATAAATTTTGACGCGGAATATGGCGGCTATACATGCCCGGTCAACGCGCAGGGCGGGGAAACTTCAGTAGCGAATTAACGTTTCAAGCAATACACATCACAGTCTCTGTGACATCTGACGTCTATTTTCTAGTGTTTCTAACTAGAGACTCGCTGCATAACGTGTCTCTGTGACGTCTGGCGTCTATTTTTTAGTGCTTCTAACTAGAAACTCGTTGTATATTGCTTAAAACGCGAGTTCGCTATTGAAGTTTCCCTACTCTGCTCGTGGCCAAGGAATGTGTAGCCGCCATATTCCGCATCAAAATTTATGACAGTTTCAATACTAGAATACATTTCCTCCTTCGTGTAATCATCAAAACTGCAAAAATAAATATGTCCCATAATCCTTATTTCTTATAGTTCTCTTCTAGACAGCCCTTTTTCGAAAAAGTGTCTGTATTTTTCTAAATAAATTGTTAAATTGAAAATTTTAAGAGAGAGAGGGGAAAGTGTTTGACAACCACTGTTGACCACCTCCACTTTTCTCCCTTCAACGTCCATAAGTATTGTTACTTTGTATATTAGTGTAGACGTTGATAAAAAAATGTTCCATAAATATAAACACTACTTTTTATTCCTGAATTTCCAAAGAGTCTGGAAAAATACGCAAGATTCTAGGTTCAATTTTAGAATATCTGTTATCACAGAAATAAACAGCGATTAAAGAAGATATATTGAATTGTGACTTTAATCTTTATGTGAGTAAGAAACTGAAACTAAGGATGAGAGGCAAAAGAGAGGAGATGAAGTGTGAAGAACAAGACCAGAGACGCTTCTTAAACAGTCGGACTTCTGTGTTGAAGTAGTACGTTTACGCATTCCGTCACTCTGCACAGCGCCCTTTAACAAGCTTCTAACGAGGAACGGGTGTTATACCCCCGAACTTCCCGCGGTATGCTTTTATGCAATTACCATTGATCGCATCTGCACCCTCTTTTTGTGGTGCAATAAAACCTCGTGACGAAATTCGTTTCATCTGCGTGGGATTTCATACTTTCCGCTAGTCGTCACTTCCGAATTCAATCTCTTTTTAAACCATGACTCATGATTGATTTGAATTTATCTGTGATTCTTTCTATGTAATAATATTCCCTCAATTAGAAAAATAAATTCTTAAAATTCTAATTCTAAGATAATACTTTGCTTAAAGATGTCGACGGTCGTTTTATTATTTTGTTTTTGGTTAATTTAGTTACATTTATATTATATATTTATAAAATTTTATATATTTTTTTATCTTCATTCAATTGCGCATGTATTGCAATAATAATAAATTTTTTATTTCACAGAAATCACTTGTTAATTAACTGTTTAATATACTCGACGTCCGTTCACGAGTTTGAGTTTGAAAAATCGCGCCTTTTAGTTCGTTTACCTCCCTACAGAGGGCTTGAACGTTCGGTCCTTCGAGTGAGTTCTAGATCTTTATTCTTCGAGTAGTATCAGCTGATGCCTGCCACGTTTTGTCGATTTTTCTATCATTAAGGTCATGTCCAAGAACTCGGTTGATAAGTTAGGAATCTAC
>WNHD01003078.1:0-25083 GCA_011057455.1 Ganaspis sp. Gsp50
CCGGGAACTTTTTTTAAAATATTCTTTTTGCATTGGATTCCCCAGAAAATTGCACCCCAATTTGAGTATTATAACGTTTTGGACACTCGTCTGGATCAATGGGAATTTTAAAAAAGTATGCAGCCATATTTTTAAATTTTTATTAAAGAAAATCATGGTTCACCTTTTTGCAAATCCTTTTTTTTTATTCGTTTCAGTATTAAAAAGGAAGAAATTTTGTGCATATTAGAAGCACTACACTTGACTGGATGAATTAGAAATATAAAAAAGTATGCAGACATATTTAAATTCTTTATTGAAGAAAATCAGTGTTCACGTTTTTGCAAATTTGAATGGGTTTCTGAATTTGTTTTTAAAATATTGTTTTTGCATTCGATTCCCCAGAAAAAAGCACTCTAATTTTAGTATTATAACGTTTTTGACACTTGCCTGGATCAATTAGCAGTTTAAGAAAGTATGCGTTAATATTTAATTTTTTTTATATCATGATTAACATGTTTGCAATTTTGATTCTATTCCAAATCTCTTTTTGTATTTTGCTTTTCTTATTTGATTCCTCATAAACAGTATTTAGTAAGTTAAGGAAATGTCAAGGAAAATCTATATTCAATATTTGTGGCTACTCTGATGAATATGTTTTATTTCTCCGTGTGATAAACTATAATTAATCTCCAAAGAAGCAATAAACTGCAAATTCTAAAGCTTTTTGGAAGATATTTCGTGATTGTGCTTTTTGCGAGCTGAGATTAATTACAGTAATAAAACAATCACAAGAGTAATTATCGCAATATGAGAAATCGTAATTATCAGGGAATATATTTTGCCCTTTATAAGAAGCTCTTTAAACGCGAAAGTGTAAGCGATTTCTAGAAGGTAGTAAAAAAGGATGTTTAACGTAATAAATCACCTTCGAAACTTATGAGTTAAGGCAATAGCGCTAATGAAACTTTTTATGAAATTATCGATTAAAGTTTATAGAAATATTGCAACGTGGAGAAGGTAATTTTGCAAAAAAAGAAAGAAAAGAAAAGAAATTTAACAGAGTAACAGTCGTCAAGTCATTCAAGGAAAATTGCTTGTAGGTTTAAATTGGACGGTTAGAAGGCGAAGAGTTTTAAGTGATTAAAAGCAAATTGATGAAATTAAATTTACAATACGACGAAGCTGCTGTTGGCTCGGTGTGCATGAAATTTGTTTGACAACAATGATAAATGCAAGAGCTGATGGAGGACAAGTCCAATGTGAACTTTAATTTTACACTAATTGCTTTCTAAAGTTATCGGAGCTGTCGAATGCCACAACAGGAAGCGATTCAGACAATGCTCTTATTCTGATTTGCGTTCGTTTTCATCAAAACGCTCGTTACGTTTCAATTACTAAATTCCAATTTAATTCTAAAATTACAACTCAGCCGTAAATTTCAGTTTAATTCAAAAGAACTTTCTAAATTCAATTGGTAAATTACAATTCAATTGATAAATTACAATTCAATTTACCGGTTTCAATTCAATTACAATTCAATTTCCAAGTTTCAATTCAATTTACAAGTTTTAAGTCAATTACAATTGAATTTCCAAGTTTCAACTCAATTTATAAGTTTTAAGTCAATTGATAAATTATAATGCAACTTACCAGATCATTTCTATTGGTAAATTACAATTCAATTCAATTTTCTTGAATACCAGATATGGTAATTCTACTTTTGGGTCCCAATTCCATTCAAAATTGTCAATCCAATCAATATTTAAAATCGATTCGTAAATGCCAATTCAAAGTTCAAAAAGATCGAAACAAGTGTAATTTATCATTTCTAGTTAGAAATGGCAATTGATTTGTAAATATTGTTTCAAGTAATTGGATTTATTGGCAAAATTTAAATTAAATTAAACTATTGGAGGGAATAATCACTAGTGTGGTGATTAAATGAATGTAATTATGTGAAGGCCAATTCTGCGATAGTAATTTTCCTACAATCGATGTTGCAGGTCGTATAAATTGAATTATTTTTTCTCCTAGCGCTGTAGACGAGAACAATGCTGAAACAGTGTGAAGCTATAAATTGCATTCAGCTTATTACCACGAAAATTTCAGTGGCAAATTGGAAACCTGATGTTCATTATTTAAAAATCTTTTACATCTTCATATCAACTTCAACAAAATTGTAACGTTAGGATTAAAATTCAGACAATTATTTTTGCAATTAATTCAATGCAGAATTGAATCATTCTGACACAGGTCGGAAAATATTTCATTTCAAACCTAATCACTTGCTACAATTAATACTTAATTAGAAACGGAATGATGCATTTTTATATCTTATCAAAATACGACGCTTATCAAAATACTTCTCATGAATTTCTTTGTCGCAAGTTAATTACATTTCTTTTCGCTCTACTTTGTAAAATAATTAATTAACTTTTGTGAAATATGTCGTTATTAAAATACAGAGAACAACGGGGAGTAAAGATAATGGACGGTATTTTTAGGGTGAAAAAAAATTCAAATTGTCTGCCTCTGAAAAGATAAGTTTCTTTGAAAGCAATATTGTTTCTATTGTAGAGCGATTATTAATCTACCATTCATTAAATTTTTGAATGCATATACAAACAACATACGTCATCGAAATTCAATAACAACTGTCTGTATATCTCGTGATACAAAAGCATCTATTGAATTCGCGATCTCGTAGAAGGTGCAATTTCAATTCTTTTTCCAACATCCAGTCGAATATTTATTGTTTTTCCCTTTGTTAAATTGGTCATTTGGACTTTTCCTTTTTTATCTGCCTAATTTCTTGAAAATTCAGGAAAATATGGTTACACGCGGTGTTTAATATTATCATTAATATTAATATAAATAGTATTAAAAATATTACTATTCTCGTTATTAGTTACTGTCAATCAAACAAAAGAATTTCATTCACGAGATTTGAAAAAAAATTGTAAACTTTAAAAAGCGTAACTATGACGAAATAAAAAATAATAAAATAATAAAATAAGCGAAAAAAGTTGTGGTTTATTAAACAAAGATTCAAAAGAGAATAAATCCTAAAGAGGGAAAATTTAAAAAAGATTCAAAATAATCAGAAAAAGGAGCAAATTTGTTGTTAATGTTGATATTATATTTTGCAACATTTAAAATTGTTTTTATTGTATTGTGAAATTTTGCGAATTACTTTACAAAACGTAAAGACAATTTGTTGGTGAAATGAAAAATTTTAGAACATGTCTGATGGGCATGAAATTGTTCTACTTGTCGGGTGCGTACTGAATCGCTCCACTTGTCTGATGCATGCAGAATTGTTCTACTACTTTCATCTTCAGCGCTTATTTCAGAAACACACGAAGAAACTTTTGATTAGAAAAACTCCCATATTTCTACAAATAAACGTTGTGACACACTTTTCAACAAAACGTTTCCTTTAACCATGAATTTCACACACGTTGCAAAACGTTACATTTCTTTTATTCAATTCATTTACTTATTCTATATTCTCTTTTTCTGTAATTTAACGTTTGTATTCCAAAAATTATCTTACGTGTTTTAAAAATGCAAATAAATGTAAATGCAAATAAATGTAAATACAAATAAATGTAAATGCAAAAAAAACAATGCAAATAAATATAACAATGCAAATAAATGTAACAATGCAAATAAATTTAACAATACAAATAATAAAAATTGATAATGTAAGTGTGAATAAAAATTATGCAAATGCAAAAGCAAACGTGTACGTAAATGAGTATAGCTCAAATAAATGTAGTACAAATAAATGTGAATAATTACAAAAAGCTGTTGACAAAGAAATATTATAATAATGATCATTATTACAATGATTATCGATAAACATTGTATAGTAGAATAATTAATTAATTATTGCAAATAAAAATGTAAATACTAATAAAATATGGTAATGAATATTACATTACGGATCATAATAATAGAATTCGAATAATTTCCAGAAAAACGAATTATCTGCTCTAATTTTCCAGTGCAACATTTTAATTCAATTTTTGTTACCAAAATAGTAGTCTATTAACAGTAAATTAGGCTTCAATGATTAAAAATTAACTCAACTCGACGTCCTTTTCAACTTGTAAATGTGCTTAATATAAACACTAGTTTAATTATAGGAAAATTAGCCTTTAATTAGTAACACTTTTTTCGTATTTTAAATGCTACTTTGTTTCAAAAATTATCAATCATATTCAATCAAACAATTTTTAGCTCATAAATGTTTGTCATTTATACAATTTTTTTATTCGTACAATTTTTTGACTCATTCAATTCTTTTGATTCGTTCAATTTTTTTAATTCGTTCAACTTTTTTAATTCGTTCAATTTTTTTAATCGTTCAATTTTTTAATTCGTTCAACTTTTTTAATTCGTTCAATTTTTTAATTCGTTCAACTTTTTTAATTCGTTCAATTTTTTTAATTCGTTCAATTTTTTTAATTCGTTCAATTTTTTTAATTCGTTCAATTTTTTGACTAGTTCAATTCTTTTAAAACTCGATCAATTCTTTTGAATAGTCCAATTCTTTTTACTCGTCCAATTTTTTAACTCGTACCTTTTTTTTAAAGCGTACGATTTTTTAATTCCTATTTTTTCAACTCCTAATTTTTAACTCGTCCACTTAATAATACATCCAATTTTTTAACGAATACAATTTTTAACTAGTACAATAGTTTTGATTCATATTATTTTTTTAAGTTTCATATAGTAGTTTTAATTCACAAATTTCGGATTCAGAAAAACATTTTGGATTCACAAAAGCATTTTGGATTAACGTAACTTACTTTGAATTCATGCAACTTGTTTTGAATTCACGTTACTTATTTTGAATTCACATGTAACTTATTTTAATTCACTTAACTTATTCGCAATTCGCGTAACTTATTCTCAATTCGCGTAACTTATTTTCAATTTACGTTAGTTATTTAGAATAATTAGCAAGAATAAAACAAAGAAAAAACTGAAACGAAAAAGCACGTGAAATGTATTTACGAGCAAAAAAGAGAAAAGTTTTTTCGTCAATAAGACGTGTAATTTGCTTGGAAAGGTTTTTGCAAGTTTGACACGATACATTTCGATTTGATTTCCATTCAGTCAGGGAAAAAGAAGAAGCTTCAACTCAGCGTGAAATAACAATAAAACCTTCAGGGAAACATGCGTCCCCTCTGTAAAAGTTTTTAGGCCATCCAGATGTCAAGTGCTTTTCAGAAAAGCTTGAGACAAAAAGCTCAACGGATTGTCTGTACAAAAAACACTAGACAATATAAACACACATATATATATTCATCCAACACCCCAGAGGGATTTCTATATCAAACACACGAATCTCGTAAATACGAACCTCGTTTTCTCAACAGATTCCAACCCTTTTCTTTTGAAAACTGATTCTGAAAAGTCCTCATCTACATGCTGCTCTTTCAAAAACACCATGCAGACATCCTTAAACTGTGCGAAAGAGTTTTCCGCTCGTATTCATTTCTACAATCACACACAATTATCTTTAATAACAAAACTCACACAATTTATATGCTTCACTGTTAAAGTTCCACGAGCACCGCGAGCGTAAAACAGGGAATACAAAAATCCTCGTATAACGGGCAAATTCAAAAAGGACTTGTATTCAAGGAAAAATAATTGAATTTCTAAAGAATAGTGTCAGTGGATTTTTCCAAATGAAATGTAGCCAGAGAAATAGTTTTTTAATTACGATTTTGTATTTGACGATTCATTTTTTTTGCTAAAATTTGAGTCTTCGTGATTAAATTTTGTCCTAAATTATGCTTTCGTGAAGGATAAAGTCTTGTCCAAAATTCTGCTTTTAAGGAAGAAAAAGTCTTGTCTAAAATAATGCTTTCGTGAAGGAAAAAGTCTTGTCCAAATTTGTTCTTTTGCAAAAGAATGCAAACTCGGAAAAATCAATCTCTGAAAGAATTCAGTCCTGGCAGAAGTTAGCTTTTCAATAGAATTTAGATTCAGAAAAATCCATTTTTGCAAAAGAATTTAAATCGACCAAAATCAACTTTTGTACAAAAAAAATAAGATGAGTTTTTGCCGAAGAATTTAGATTTGAAAATCAAATTTTCTACAAAAAGAAAACATATAAAAATCTGCTTTTAAAAAAAAAATCGTTTGCGCAAATATGCTTTTTGCAAAAGAATTTAGATTCAGTGGAAAACAACTTTCGTAAAGGGATTTAGCAAAAAGCATTTTTTGTAAAAGAATTTAGATTCAGTTAAAACCAATTTTCGTAAAGGGACTTAGCTCCTACAAAAACTACTTTTTGTAAAAGAATTTAGTACCGCAAACAGTATTTTTTTGTGAAAGATTTTCGTTCAGTAAAAAGCAACTTTTTTGTAAAAGAATTTAGTTTCGTAAAAAGTTTTTTATTTTAAAAGTATTCAGTTGCGTACAATTTTTCTTTTTGTAAAAGAATTTAATTGCGTGAAAAGTTTTTTTTTGTAAAATAATTTAGTTGCGTAAAAAGTTTCTTTTTGTAAACGAATTTAGTTGCGTAAAAAGTTTCTTTCTGTAAAAGGGTTTAGTTGCGTAAAAAGTTTCTTTTTGTAAAAAAATTTAGTTGCGAAAAAGTATTATTTTTTTTTGTAAAAGAATTTAGTACATAAAAAAGTTATTCTTTTGTAGAATGATTTATTGTTGATTACAATGTTTATATAATAAATCGCAAAAATCGATTGCACGCAAAAATTGTAAATAATTCTAAAAACGCAGGTCAAAAATTTTTATTTGCCGCAAAATAGTTTAGCTTCTGAGCAATTAATTTTAAGAAAAAATAATTACCAAGAGAATTCAGTTACTAAGAAGAAATTTAGTCAGAAGTAATCCATTACGTGAGAAATAATTCAGTCTTGTAATCCATTTTCTGAAAACTAATTTAGTCTGCTCTTCTTCAGACTTACAATTTAGTCAAAGTGGTTCTGGAAGATTTTTTGTGCAACAAATTAATTGAGGGGCTGGATGCTATAAGGTGATACGCGTGACTTTCGTTGGCCCCGCGTTAGCGAGATTTCCACTATTGTAGGGGCCAACGAAAGTCGTGCGTATCACCTTATAGCATCCAGCCCCTCAATTAGTTTCAACAAATCATTTGGCAGAAACAAATTTGATTAGTCCAAACACATTAATTATTATTTGTCAGAAACGAATTTAATTAGTCCAAAGAAATTATTTGGTACAAAGGAATTAATTATTTGTCAGAAACAAATTTAATTAGTCCAAAGAAATTATTTGGTACAAACGAATTAATTATTTGTCAGAAACAAATTTAATTAGTCCAAACAAATTATTTGGTACAAACGAATTAATTATTTGTCAGAAACAAATTTAATTAGTCCAAACAAATTATTTGGTACAAAGGAATTAATTATTTGTCAGAAACAAATTTAATTAGTCCAAACAAATTATTTGGTCGAAACACATAATTCCGTAAAACCAAATTGTTTAGTTCAAGAAATTATTTAGCAGAAACAAATTATTGATTCCAAACAAATCGATTATTTGGTAGAAATAAATTTTATTAGTCCAAACAAATTATTTGGTAGAAATAAATTATATTATTCCAAACGAATTAATTTTTTGGTAGAAATAAATGTAATTAGTCCAAAGAAATTATTTGGTACAAATGAATTAATTATTTGGTAGAAACAAATGTAATTAGTCCAAAGAAATTATTTGGTACAATCGAATTAATTATTTCGCAAAAACAAATGTAATTAGTCCAAACAAGAATTATTTTGTCGAAACACATAATTCCGTAAAACCAAATTGTTCAGTTCAAACAATTATTTGGTAGAAACAAATTATTTAATCCAAACAAATTTTTTATTTGATACAAATAAATCTGATTAGTCCAAACGAATTATTTAGTCCAAAAAATTAATTTGTAGAAACAAATTTGAATAGTCCAAACAAAATATTTGGTACAAACGAATGATTTGGCAGAAACAAATTATTTATCACAATGGTGTTCACTAATTATTTAATAGAAACAAATTATTTCGCAGAAACAAATTATTTGTTCAACAAATCGTGCAAAAAATCGTGTGAAAATTACTTGTCTCAAAAAATCTTCGAAAAGTCCATTGAAAAAAACCTATTGAATTAAAAAAACTATCTAGTTGAAAAGAAACTATAGAGTCACAAAAATGAGTTAAAAAAGCAGTTTTAATTCGTTATTTCTAGCGAAAAATGAATTGTGCAAATTTCATCATTTTGTCGGGGCTGGCGAAGATTTTGAAAAGAATTTAATTTCTGGGAGAAAGTCGCGTCACTTGAAAGAAGCGGAAGGTGGAAAAGCACATATTCATGAGAAAGGGTAGTTTTTATGGAAGATATCGCGGTTAAGTGTGGATATTTGCCGGATCGGGGAAATGAGAAGAGTGCTTTTGAAACCGTGCGCGCCGATGATCGGGCGGTGACTGAATGCCGCTGGGCTTCTGTCTCGCTTGCTCATTGAGGCGCCATCTTCGTCATCCGCAAGCTCTGAAGTTTTCCATTTTCCTTGCACGGTGGTATCTCCCGCGCTCTTTTGCTCCTGGTGGCGATGCTCTTTCGCTCGCTCAATCGCTCTCTTCTCTCTCCTCTCGTTTCCTCTTTCGTCCGCTGAGTGGAGCTTTCGTTCGGAATCCACCTTGCCCGCTTTATCTCCCCGAAAGCTCTGTTCATTTTCTCTCGTGATCTAACGGGCTTTCTGGTCAGTCTTTCCTTTTTCGTCTTTCGAGCTGTATTTTATAGCTCTCTGTCTTCTGGGCGAATCCTTTCTTGGTCCTTTTAGTCCTCGTGTGTTTTGTCTTCGCCTCTCATTCTGTAGCTTTCTCTCCTTTTGCTTCTTCTTCTTCTTCTTCTGGTCCTTCTTTCCGAGACCTATGCAACACGCAGCTTCCAGTGGACCAAAGGAGTGCCACGCCTACACGAGAACTAGTCTCCAAGCTTGTTGACGTAGCTAGGTCAGTTTTTTTACCTCCGGTTTCGTCTCAATTAATGAATGGATCAAATTATCGTTGCAAGCTTCAAAGAGGGGATGCTGGAATCTTGGATTTTTGGATAAAAAAAAAACCATTAAAAACCAAAGCTTTTTGGTTTTTAATGGGTAGATTAGGAAGCATTTAAATAAGGTAATTAAGACGATTTTGATGTGGTGAATAAAATAAAATCATAGTCATGGTTGAACTGAAGCGCGAAAATTTGCGACCGAAAGTAATTAATAAATATGGTTGGATTATAATTAATTATGTAGGACTGGAAAACGTTAATGAAAGATTTAGCAAAAAATATCTAACTTTTTAGATTTAATTTAATATTAAATATAATGATAATATATTATCACTGAAAAATCTTGAGTGTTCATTAAATATAAAAATGCTTATTCGAAGAAATTCTTTTAGGAAAAAGCTTGGTCGAAAGCTTCGTTTTTAGAAATAAAAGATGCGGACTTTTTTCTAACTAAGTAGTAGAAGCGCGATATGGTCAGACATGTAAAATAATCCTCTGAATTTACATCTTTTGCGTTTCGGATGTCTTGCAAATATAATAAATAAACATAATTGAATAATAATGAATAATAATAATAATAAATTAAATTAATGCAAAATCTTGAATTAATGCAAAAACTTGAATTAACACAGAAAAAATAAAGTCTAAATGTAATCACACCTAGAAAGCTAAAAAGACTAAAAACTAGTTCAGATTTTGGTTAAAAGATGAATCAAGTCAAGTTTTGGTCTTAAAATTAAACATTTAAGGATAAATTTTAGTCTAAGTGGACTAAAAACAAGACTTATTTTTTTCTGTGAATTCAAAATCTTGATTTAATGTAAAAACTTGCATAAATTCGAAAAATTAAAATGGAAGAAAAAAGACGAATGAAAGAATTGAATGAAAAAAATTGGATATGAAAAAGTGAATGGAAAATTGGATATGAAAAAGTGAATGGGAAATTTAATGGGAAAATTGAATGGAAAATTGAATGGAAAATTGAATGGAAAATTTAATTGGAAAATTGAATGGGAAAATTGAATGGGAAAATTGAATGGGAAACTTAAATAGCAAAACTGAATGGCAAAATTGAATAGTAAAATTGAATGGCAAAATTGAATGGAAAATTGAATGGAAAATTGAATGGAAAAATTGAATAGAGAATTTTATTAATGAATCTTTGAAACGGAAAATATTAATATTTAAAATCCCTTCTAACGCAGAGAAATCACTGACAGAAGATCAGATTTTTGTCTAACATATTGTATCAGCACTGAATGTAAAGATGCAATATATCAAGTTTTGTGGAAAAATATGAGACAATCTCCTTTTTCTAGGCGAAAAAAGATAGGGAGAGTTTCCCTACATTTTCGTTATTTACACTATCTATAAGAAATATAGGATCATATATTTTTAGCTAGTTGTGGAAAATCGACTCATTTTCGTAATTCACTATCATTTTTTTCTCTTTTAAAAGATCGTAAAAGGGCGCGTTGCAGATACCCTATAATCCAAAATATAATGAATTCATGTTTTTGATTATTTTCAATGAATTTCAGTAAATTTCAACTTATCACCTTCGTACTTGCATTTATTACATTATTCAACAGACGATTTTTAACGCAGTGAATCTTTATTAATCTTTATTAATTCTCAGTGGATTTTTTTATTCGTGGTGAATTTTTTAATTCGCAGTGGACTTTTTAATTGGCAGTGAATTTTTTAATTGGCAGTGAATTTTTTAATTGGCAGTGGACTTTTTAATTCACAGCGAACTTTTTAATTCGCAGTGAACTTTTTAATTGGCAGTGAATTTTGTAATTCGCAGTGAACTTTTTAATTTGCAGTGAGTTTTTCATAAACAATTTTTTTTATCGACACGAATATTTTTGTTAAAGCAATTACTATGAATCGATTTTTTTCAACATCGAAATTTTCACACTAGGATTCTAAGTTTGTACAATCTTATTGATCGATTCGTGTGCAATATTGTATATTTCGACTTGAAAAAAGAATAATCAATGTATCAATTATCTTCAGACTTTGATAATTATTTCTCTAGTGTCCAAAACGAAAAACAATGTTGCTGCATTTGACATCAAGTGCATAATGGACTCACATATCCGCCAGGCTGAAATAATTTTTTACGCTCATACATGGTCGAGTCTTCAAAGTGTTTTTTCTGTTATATCAAAAAAAGAAAATGCAAAACTTCATTTACAAAAAAATGAGTAACGATTCTTTTAAACCGAAACTTTTATTTTCAATTTCGTTCTAGTTTTATCACATAAAATTTCATTTCTAATTTATCATGCAAAAAAAGAAATAAATAATCCATAATTCAATAAATATAATGTTGTGTTTAATATACACAACAGTTGTGTATAATATAATATTATAATTTTACATACATAATTTTTATACTAAATGCATACATTACATATTAAATTGTACATTAGGATGGAACAATGCAACATTTGGTGCATTTTGTGACGTTTAATACTTCAAACACCATTTATGTTGGAAAATTAGCATATCATTAGATATTGACTTGTCACGTGATTAATTGCCACCGTTACATGTCAATTAATATTTAATGACATGGGCAGAGTGATATGCTAAACCCAACAAGCGAGTAGGTTGGCAATCAATAACGAGAATGATCCTAATATCCAAAATTTTCCTCTATAGTTCCATGACACCTGTATTACACCTACGGGACCATGATTGGTTTCTGGTTATATTTAAGCTTTCCTAGTTAACAATTCATTTCCTATTACTAACAATATTCATAAAAATTTCCGTTCTTCATTATCTTCTTGTTCTTTATTACTATTTATTTAAATTACTTTGTTCATTAAAAATAGATTTTTATACAATTTTTTAAAACTTTTATACATATATTTAAAATTATTAATATTAATTGTTTATTTAATATTATTATTAAAGTTTAATTTAATATTATTATTAATGTTTAATTTAATATTATTATTAATGTTTAATTTAATATTATTATTAATTGTTAATTTAATATTATTATTAATATTAATTGTTAATTAAATATTATTATTGATATTCATTATTAATTTAATATTATTATTAATATTGAATATTAATTTATTTTTGAGTTTTATAGCTACAAATGAACAAAAACGATAGAAAAAATCTGAAATCAATTAAGTAAGAATCAATTAAGTAGCGTAGACTATTCAATCTGAACCGCATCGAATTTGAACCAGGTAGATGGCGCAACATTCCATGTCGTTTAGTAGCTCAAATTGAGCTCACATGCAAAGTGAATCGTTCGATTATGTAATTCGAATCTCCGTCTCATCTGACCTTAATTTTTTCGTTTATTGCAAAAATCGAATTGAAAGTCAGAGATGAGATGGAAAGTCGAATTACATAATCGAATTTGTCTGTGAGATTTGCGTGCAATATGCAATACTAAAACATGTACGTGTGTATGATTGTATACGTATGTACATGTCCATGTAATAATAAATTTATAAAACACATATACCCGTATTGTAGCAACTTTTACGCTCTTTGTACTTTTACATTTTTTGTGTCACACACGATTTAAAGAAGACACCAAAAACAAATACAATTATATGTACATTTGTGTAAAAATGCGTTGAAATTTTAAAGGAAAATAGGAACAGCTGAAATTGAGGTAAATGACAGTAACTACAGAACACCACTAATGGAGTCGTAAAACAGAAAGAGACTGGCATGTGTAGTAATGTAGTGACGCTTTCCTTTTATAATCCTGAAATTGAAGCTTGAATTTAAATTTTATACCTGTATGAAAAAGTCTCTTTTAATTACAAATATTACTTTATTTTCCATTAGTTCTGTATTCTTTCTCTTTCCTTTTGCATTTTACTTAATTTTTACTTTATTTTCCTTTCTAGAATATTTCTGTTTAATGCAATAATATAAAAACTAGCAATAACGATAAATTCAAAATAAAGTCCTGCACGGTTTCGAAAGAGTTTGCCAACTTTTACAATTTTAATAAAATGCATTAATGAAAGTGATACAATAATATAGGAAATAATACAGTGATAGGAAGAATGAAAATATAGAATATAATATAGAACAAATATTAATGAAATTGTACAAATATGGTTGCAAAATGAAGCCATGAAAAATAATATTTTATAACTTCGAATCTAATTCGAATCCATAATATTATGGAGAGTAAATAAACTGATTTATTTATCTGACATTAATAATAATAATTAAATAATAATTAACATTATTATTACATTACTGTATTACAGGCTTTTTTACGCGTGCGAAAGATCTTAATAATGAATATGTGACGCGTTGCGAAAAAAGGTACCTTAGCATCAAACGAAATTAGGTTATGTTTGGTGGTAGTTTTAACTTGATTAAAGCTTCCTTTTTAATTATCTGCCGACAGAAACAGTTTCTCTCACATAACCTAATTTCATTTGATGCTAAGGTACCTTTCTTCGCGACGCGTCACATATTTATAAACATCTCGTGAATTAACGCTAAGTAATAACAATTATTTTAAAATGACACCAGTATAGAAAATCCCCAATCGAAAATTGTCGATCTCAATAATGAGACAATAATAATCATTGAGTCGTTTGACATTATAATATCAAACGACTCAATGATTAATTTCCAATTAGGGGTATTATTAACTGAAATAACAAAAAAGCATTTGCATGTATGATTTATTGTAATCATAATGTCAATAACTGCATTGTGAAAGTGTCTAATTACGCTGAGCATTGAAAAGCAGTAAAATTCGTAGATGCAGGCAAAATCTTTTATGAATAGATGAATCTTCTTGAAAAATTTATCAGCGGTGAATGCGACAGTATAGAGAAACGTATTCATGATCATTTGAGCAAAGGATATTGCTCACGTGAAACATGTGTACATTCGTACAATGTGTCATTCATTGAGCCTGCATCAATCTCGCATTAATGTTGACATTTTCAGATCCATGTGCGCGTAAAATCATAATTTAGAGGCGGGCAACTTTTACATATATACTCTGCCCATATCTGATAAATGCAGATGCTCAAATGAAGGTGCGTTAGAGATAGGCATCATGTCATTAATTCCGGACATTAAATCACACATGATGAAACATATTTTATTCATAAAAAAAGAGTTATTCGATTATTTTTGGTATTTCGGTCCCTTTTGATCGATACAAACTTTTTTTTAGTTTTCATTTTTTTCATATTTTAGTAAGCTTTAGTAATTTTAGTAATTTTAGTGATTCTAGTTATTTTAGTTATTTTAGTTATTTTAGTTATTTTAGTTATTTTAGTTATTTTAGTTATTTTAGTTATTTTAGTTATTTTAGCTATTTTCTCTTTTCGCTTTTAGTTATTTTTTGTCAACTTTAATTATTTTATAAAATAACTAAATAAATAAAAAATAAAAGTAAAAGTTTCAGCAAATAAAAAAGTTTCATTTTAGAACCTTTGGTTCAAAAATTCCCTTTTAAACTGAAGATTCAGTTATTCAGTAATTCATTCAATTGTTCAGAATAATTCAATACTCAAATTTAACAAATTGAAACGAATTTTCGAATGAAAAGAAAACAAGACTTGTACCATATGTCAAAACGTAAATCAGAAAGTATTATTCATTTCCAAAAACGTACACAAAAGTCACAAGAAACTTTGATAGATTTTTGAAAATATTAACTTAACAATTCGATTAATAAGAATATGACTTTTCAACTTTAAAATAATATTAAAAAACATCTCTCTTTATTGATTTTTAATTTATTAACAAATAATTGCATTATTTAAAGAATCTAAGTTTTTTCATATTTTCGAAATGAAAAATAATGAAAAATATTTTGAAGCTTTCTTCTTTAATTTCATTGCCTAACTTTGAATTTGTCAATGCATTTTATATTTTATTTTTCAAAATATGTTGAACTTGCTTTAGCTGAAAGTTTTCCTAGGTATCAATTTTTTTTTCTTAAATTGTTATGTATTTTTAGTCAATAATTTAAAAACCTGTTTAAACTTTTTTTCGTTAAAAATTTGTTCAAGTTCTAATTTCTAAAATGTAATTTGAAAATATTTTAAAAGCATTTTCTGTAATAATGGTTTCAACTTTTATATTTAAATACTTTGCGAATCAAATTTTGTAAAATTCTTCAAGATTCTTACTCGCCTTTTATGAAATGTGAGATTCTTTCATTATATTTATTGTAGGTTACATAAACAGTTGAAGTCCATTATTAATTTTAATCTCTATCTTGGTTTTATTTTCCTAAATGAAGTTAGTTAATCAAATTAAACGCAAAATGGTACTCTCTAGAAATAATCCCATTTTAAAATCTTCATTACTTCACTTATTTTGCAGTTTGCAATTTTTGTTATTTTAGCTATTTTGCTGTTTGTAATTTTTGTTATTATAATTATTCCATCTTTTAGTGATTTTTAGATATTTTAGCATTCAGATATTTTTAAATTAAATTACGCTGTTTAAATACTTATTTATATGGAGTTAGTTATTGCTTTTATTGATCACTACATAGTTTGTATCTTGTGTGTATCAGCTGCTAAAGATTTCTATTCAGAGGATTATTCTACATGCCTAGCCAAATCGTGTTTTACTACTAGCACATCTATACCATAATAAATAATAATGCTAATAACGTAATACGATTACACATAATATTTTGGCCAACAAAAATCATTTTTGACCGCGTTTTCTCAAACCAGCACACAAAAACTTTTCATAATAATGTAAGTAGATTATTTGCTTTAAGTAGTGCAATCCTGCTTTAGTCAGACATACATGATTGAATAAATAAATTCCACTGCATCCGTTCATGAATTTATATCAAATTATTTTTTTTCTACAAAATATATGGAGAAAAAAATGCATTCTTAGTTATTATTATTATACTACTATTACTGTTATTATTGTTACTATTGTTTTTATTGTTTTTATTGTTACTATTGTTTTTATTGTTACTATTGTTTTTATTGTTACTATTGTTTTTATTGTTACTATTGTCACTATTGTTTTTATTGTTACTATTTTTTTATTGTTTTTATTGTTACTATTCTTTTTATTGTTTTTATTGTTACTATTCTTTTTATTGTTACTATTGTTTTTATTGGTACTATTGTCACTATTGTTTTTATTGTTACTATTTTTACTATTGTTTTTATTGTTACTATTTTTACTATTGTTTTTATTGTTACTATTGTTTTTATTGTTACTATTTTTACTATTGTTTTTCATTGTTACTATTGTTTTTATTGTTACTATTCTTTTTATTGTTACTATTGTCACTATTGTTTTTATTGTTACTATTCTTTTTATTGTTACTATTGTCACTATTGTTTTTATTGTTACTATTGTTTTTATTGTTACTATTGTCACTATTGTTTTTATTGTTACTATTTTTTTTATTGTTACTATTCTTTTTATTCTCACTATTGTTACTATTATTGTCATAATTGTTATCCATGTTATTATTACCATTTTACTTGAATTTTTATTTAAAAAAGACGCAAATCTCCACAATCATGATTTACAAAGTATGCAATTGATGAAACAAAATTAATTTAATGAAAAATAATTGTCGGCAAATAGTAATTATAATATTCTACCATTGTGAAAATGAATATTTGATTGAGACCCGGTTTCACTTGCGGGTCGCCTTAATATTCATCAAAAACCAATTACCAACATTCTCGACAATATGAGTCACTTAACCTACGCATATTTGTAGCCCGACCATTATTAGTGGTATGAAACTTTCCATTATTTTACCGATAATAATAAAGTTTGAGAACGATTTGGATCTTTGGACTTATCAAATGAATCTGGAAATTATATAAACAGGGATGTAAAATATCGGAAATCCATTGCAATGAGAGAAATAATAACGATAATTTGGGTAACTGTAATCCAGCCAATGATTAGCTCCTAGGGAAATTCATGTGTGTGTGTGTGTGTGTGTGTGTGTGTGTGGACGACGTTAGCCAAGCTCTGCTTCCAAAATCCTCCTGCTCAGTACGTCGTGTGGTATGCAAAGCATTTTCAATTTCCGACATACGTATTGTCGTACATGCCTAGTGCCTACGTATCTCTCCATGCACTAAACCTAGATAGTGAACTTTTTACCGCATCTTTTTGTGGCCCAGAGCGTATTGAGCGCTTTATTACAAAGCAGATGTGACCTACACAAAATGCCGAATGCCAATAAGCCTATCATAAGCTATTAAACAAGAAATATGCCAATCAGTCGCGCAAATGAAATAATAGGACTTTGGAAAACAAACGATTTTGAAAAGTGAGACTCAATTTTCAAAATTTTAGATTTAAAAACAAAAAAATTTTAGTTTTGAAAACAACAAAATTTTAGATTTTTAAATTTTAAAAACTACATATCGTTCACCCTGAGTCGAACATGCTTATCTTTTTCTGACACTTGAAAAGTTGATAATCTTTTTAGAACAGCAGAAACTATCTTTGAAAATTGTTTTAATAATCACGATACAAATCCTATGTAGTTTTCAATTTTCAAAGATTTATTTGCTTCTATTAAAAACTTTTTAAACAATGCATTCCTATGAGAAAACAAAAACATTCAACTTGGAGTGAACAATATAAAATTTTGAAAGACAAGTGAAAAAAAAGTAAGCAAGTTAAGTTAAGTAAGTAAGTTAGAAAAAGTATGTGTACCAAATTTGGCGGAGATTGGTGAAAGAAAGATAACACAGTTTTGAAGGATTGAGAATAGAGACTACAAAGCTCATGCGAGGAAGGAAAATGGACATAAAAGGTTCAGTAATGCTGAGAAAACTATAGACAATTAATGTATACTATTCATAAGGGCATTCCTTGAGGTCGAAACTTGGCTGACTCCTAAACTTTCACATACCAACTTAAACCGCAACACAAGCTGAGAGAAGTAGAATGCGAGGGCAAAACATGTATTATGTTATGAATTATGTATAGATGCTAGAAAGCTTCGTTTCCTGTGCAAAAGAAACATTTTCTTCAAATACAAATGGCATTGTGAGCTCTAAACTTGCGTTATTTATCTTAGCCAAGTTGAGAATTTTTTATTTCGGAAAAACGTCCGTCTTAGTCAAATATCTGTGAACTTATGCCAGAAGTTTATTTGTGTTTGAATTTCCGGATTTCTAGTTCGTATTTGAACAAGAGCATGATAAATTCTTGATAATAATGTAGGCAAATATTTTCCAAATCGTGGATTATTTTATTTTTTATTCTAGGGATGGATAAATAAAATTAAGACGTGGTTTCAAATTGTCATGGTTATGAATACAAGTCAGGATTTTCAGTAACGGTTTTGTTGGTTTAGACTTTAGCGGTTTGAATAATAGTACACAAAAGTTAATTATTTTTTTTCGGCAGATTTAGTTTTTTTTATTTTATTGAAACTGTAAAAAACTATAGAACTATAGAACTATAAAACTATACAACTATACAACTATAGAACTATACAACTATACAACTGTACAACTATACTCCTTTATTAAAAAACTGATTGTTAATTATTTTTGTTTAATAAAAGTTGTATAAGTAATTAATTACAGAAGAATTTACAACTGAATTAAATATTTTTACTTTAGTATAAAAATGTTGAAATTCTAGATGTATGCATTCAATGCTCAGATTAAATTTTGTTAATGATCCATGTACCTATTAATAATAAAATAAACTCCTCGTTATAAAAATTTACACATTCTTTGTTGATTTATAGATCTATTAATAGCGAAATAATCTCTTCTTTTTAAAAATTCGCACGTCCGTTGTTTTATACGTCCATTAATTTTAAACACCATCATTTTTACGTTAAATTTTACGCGATACTAAAATTTACTATACAAGAACATAAAAAATAAAACCCTTACAAGATTTTTTTTGTCATATTATAGAAAATGCCATTCCGAAGAGTGCGTTTCTCTAAAACGTGATTTTCACTTGTCAACAATTTTTTAAAATAGAAACTTCAAATTAAAGTTTTACTTTTTTCTAAAAAAAAAACAATTTTATATAGCAATTTTATAAGTATTTTTACATAGACTTATAAAAAAGAATGTTTTTACATAGGTGTGTAAAAGCTATTAAGTCAGATCACAAAATCAAATTTCTGAAGTAATCTAACTTAACATTTATAAAAAGATCCCTCTGTCTGACAGTGTGTGGTTTTTTCTACTTGAATATTTTTTCTTTCGTTTTCAAATCAATCAGATTTCTGTAATTTCAGTCCGATTTGTGTAACTTCAGTCAGATTTTTAGTTTTTCTACTTAAAGCGTACAAAAAGGAGTATATTCTGAAAAAAATTTTGTTCTGAGTTCGTTGTTTTAGAAATTTTTTTCTTTTGGCTATTTTTGAGCTTTTCTACTTGAAATTTATTGAAGAAACTTTAATCTGGCTCTGAATCGATTTTTTCGATTTTACTTTATGAAAGCAACTCCAGTCTGACTTTGATAGATTTTTCTACTTAAAATTTACTTCAGTATTTTATTCATTTCAGTTAGCCTATTTATTTTTTGGTTTTCATGTTTACAAAAAAGTAATGCAAAAGAATTATAAAGTAGAAGAAATCCCAGTCAGATGGCACATTAGATTGCACATTTGCTTTACTAATTTTTGTGTAGAACTGAATTTTAACTTTTCTTTTCTAAGCAAGCAAAAGTAAGTTGTTTACACGACACGGTTACTTCAATTTAATTTTATTTATCAGTTTGCAGTATGCAGTGTTTTTTAACACTTTCAATTACTTTCTAATTATTGTTCGTAATTGTTTTAATTTCAATAATAAAGTTGATTTTCCTCTTTTTAATTTTGATGTCAGCATTTGAAAATTTAGGAATGTTTGGTAATTTTAATAATAAATTCCGTGAACACTTTTAGTGATACCAATTTACATAAAAATCGCGCAAGCTTTTGTGAAATAGTTGGCTTCGAATCCCATCTTGTAAAGTTGAGGTGAAATCCACGGAAGATATTGTCGACGTGTCAATTCCGTTCGTGAGAGTTTGTCGATCTCAGATATCTACATATTTGTGAAAACCCCTTGGATGTCGTTCACACCTTTCTATGAATTTGAAATACAAGCAATCTTATCTAAACATTTTTATATTTATAATATTTATTCGAAGCGTTTCTTATTCAAGGAGAAAAGCATTTAACAGTGTGAGTATCAAAATAATATTCAAATTTACCCAAATGGAGCTTACATCTTTTTGGGTGAAAATACCCTCTCTAAACGTGAAAGGAAATTACTAAATGAATTAAATTAGACATCTTGGACAATACTGCTGGAGAGCCAGATTCCTGTTTGGATTATGTTAACAAATTGAATTATGCATTTGAAAATTTGCATATTGAATTTCCATGTTGCATAAAGAGATGAAAGTCACATAGAATTTTGCCAGTGTTGCATAATAAAGGAAGAATTGTTTACACTCGGAATGAAAACGGGTTAAAAGGTACATCTCCATTATACACGTCCTGTACTGAAATGAATATAATTTTGTGAGGGAAAGACCTTCAAGTAAAAAAAAGAATAGAGAATTGAATGATTCGTATTATTGCGTTTTTCTCTCATGTGCTTTTTCTTTTGCTCAATTGCATAGAGTATTTTCCATTTATGGCAAGGTGCTGTTTGGGTCACCCCAATACAATTTCACGGGATGAAAGTATCAGACTAGACTTGGCAGAAAGAATGTAGCTACGTGCGTTGAGACCTAATGGAAAATGTAACACGTACAGTGACAAACAAGAAACACACTCTTTTTATTTCTATGAAAAGTCGAGTATAATTTCCAATAAAGCAGATGTTACTTGAAAAGCGCATTAGCGCTCAAATCCTCTCAACAATTACACAAAAACTTTCTATTCTCAAGATTTTCTTTACTTAAATACAAGTAATGACTATGCACTTTTCCTGTACTTTATACGCTCACAATTTACCAACACATTCAGTTTTTACGATTCTTTATACAATTAAAGTATTTTGTGCATTAATGCAAATGTAAACTAAGTGCTTTTTGAGATTTATTGGTGTTTTAGAAGATGTAGAAATATTTTAAAAAATCCAATTGCTAAATAAGGAAATTTCAAAAAATGACATGATTTACAATTATGCTAAAACGTTGAAAATAATTTCAAAAATTCTAAAATGTTCTACAAGATTTAAGTAATGTTACAAAATTTAGAAAAATATTCCAAACGATTTTAATGTATTCTGCTAAACGGGAAAGTATTCTACCAAATTCGAATATATTCTAGAAGATTCCGAAAAGTTTTACGAGATTCTAAAATATTTTAGGATATTTCAACATATTTTACGAGTTTCCAAAATAAATAACGAGATTCTGAAATATTCAAAATTTCTCGAGATGCAAAAATATTCTCCAGAATCCCATAATATTTATCAAGATTCTATAAAATTTTTAAGATTCAATAACCGATAAGATAATAAGATAATAAGATTCCGAGATTCTATAATATTCATCAAAATTCCATAGTATTCACTAAGATCTCATAAAACTCGTCAAGAATCAAGAATATTTTCCAAGATTCCATAAAATTACTCAAGATTCAAGAATATTCTCCAAGATTCCATATTATTCACAAAGATTTAATAAGATTCCTCGAGATGCAAGAATATTCTCCAAAACTCCTAATCTTTATCAATATTCTATAAAATTTCTCAAGATTCCATAAAATCCTCCAAGATTCCATAATATTCATCAAGATTCTATAGAATTCTTCAAGATTCCATAGCATTCACAAATATTTCTTACAATTCCTCAAGAATGAAGAATATTTTCCAAGATTCCATAAAATCCTCCAAGTTTGCAAATAATTTCAAAAGATTCCAAAACGTTTCCAACAGATTTCCTAATTTTTGTAAAGTAAACTACAATATTCGACAAAACTATTGACATTTCAAAATATTCTAAAAGAGTATGAAAAATGTGCTTTTTCTAAACTAATAAAGAAAGTTTGCAATGCTCTGTGCATTCTAATAAAATTGCAATGAATGTCGAAAAATAAACTTGGAGTTAATTTCGTAACTAATTTAAGTATGAGAAAGTTCTTTAGATAATTGAAGTAATACCCCATTATAGTTTTCTAATATCTGATCACTAAATTCTGGGAAGCGTGCAAATTCCAAAATCGCGATCTCCTCCCTTTACATAGTTAGGGTAGACATGAGAGCCGTTGAAATCGCTTTCGAACATGGTACTTATATCTGTAGGTACATGCTCCATATATCTATATATAAAGGCATATAATATGAACGTACGTGTCTCGATTATCGAAGCAATGTTGGGAGAAGTTGCTTCTTTGTTTGGAGATTTATAGACGGATAAATTTAATAATCTGTAATTTCTCCTAATTGCAAACATCATTTGCAAATCAGCAAAGAATCACTTGCAATTAAACAGACTCAAGAGCCTTTTATTATCCACTTCCGTCCTCTACAGCACAATATCACTTACACTTGATTGACATTAATTTACCGACTCACTTGTCATAATTGATATCAAAAAAACGTTTATTCATCGTACAAATCATTGGCTGAAAATAGCGCACTGAATATAAAAATTCAATTATTATTATTAGTATTATTAATATTATTATTACTATTATTATTATTATTATTATTATTATTATTATTATTATTACTATTATTATTATTACTATTATTATTATCATTATTATTATTATTACTATTATTATTATCATTATTATTATTATCATGATTATTATCATTATTACTAATATTATTATTACTATTATTATTATTTATAAAATAGTAATTATTATAACAATCGACTACAATTATTTACAACAATAAAGCACAAATACATTTTTGGCGCGTTTTTTCATCTATTGATACTTTGAAGAAATATTTCACAAATCTTACAATCAGTAGATAAGGAAAGTATTAGTCAGACAGATTCAACAGTTGTTCATAAAATTTGAGTAGTAAGACGGAACATGTAAAACAATGATGTATTAAAAGTTTAAAGAACTCCAACTTTCGTACAAGTTCGTAAGTAGATACAGTCGGTATTCGTAAGACAATCTGAATTTTACAAATGTCCTGATTCGGGATAAGTTTTATCTTCAAGTATGCGCCAGACAAGATGCAATTTGCAAGACAATTGTGATTTTACTGAACGAGTGAGACAAGTTTTATCCATTTTTCTCACACAGACTTTTTACGAAAATCTACAACATTCTCAAATTCTCAAAAAAGTGGTTCTTCAAAAAAAAGGAAATCGTACTTAAAATCGAAGATTTTTTCAAAAGCTGTTAAAATTTGAACACTTTTACAAAACAAAAATATTTATTGCACACAATTATTTGGTGGAGTCTAGCGCGAGTGGTAAATTTTCTATTCTCATTTCATAGTGTAGTCGTTTCTATGCATATGTGTGTGATATTTGCATAACGCGTCGCTGGAAGATTACATATAAAATAATCTTGGTAATGACACGATTGGCAAAGAAAGAGGCGCACTTAAATATTCATGGGGATGCAATAGAGCTTATCCCAGTTGTAACGGGTGTATATATATTAATCATGAATATTCAGTTGACACTGTATGTAATCTTCACACAGATATACAATTTGAAATCTCAGGACGCAGCTTCTAGTTGAACCCCCAACACGTCACTTGTGTCATATGCAGTAATACACGCCAAATTTACATGGATGTTGATTATCTATAACAGAATAATTCTTGATCAGATCAATCGGGAGATGGCACATCACCACTAAATGTTGATGAATCCAAATTAAATAACAATCTGCACGGACCTCGGCAATAATTCTCCGTCTCAGAAAAGCGAACATTATTTACTTCCAATTTTCATTATTTACTATACGAATTTCTACTATTTACTTAGGATCTTCCTTACTTACTGCAAACTTTTGTTATTTACTTTACATTTTTCAATTTACTTTGTACTTTTTTATTTGCACTAAATGTTGACTTGGAATTTAGAATTTATTTGTTGGTGTTGAAACATTTTAAATTTTTATTATTTATAAATAATAAAAATATACAAAAGTAAACAAAAAATAAACAAAAAAGATATACAAAATATACAATACAAAGATATACAAAATATACAAAAAAGATATACAAAATATACAAAAAAGATATACAAAATATACAATACAAAGATATACAATATATTTTATATAATATGAAAGTATACTTCAAATTTCTATTACTAATCAAATATCATCAGAATAATTTAAGTACACAGTTTAGGCAGATGGACATTTTTACTTTGATTTTTCATCTTAAACTGTACATACACTGCTTTTTCTACTTGATATGTAAGCACATAACTTAGGGCTGACCATAGATTGTTTTTTCTACTTAGAATTTTTGGAAACAACATTGGGCTGACCACACATTGCTTTTTCTATTTGACACGTAAGCACGTAACTTAGGGCTGACCATATATTGCTTTTTCTACTTAGAATGTTCGCAAACAACATTGAGCTGACTATAAATTGCTTTTTCTACTTGATATGCAAGTACAAAACTTCTGCCTGACCATACATTGTTTTTTCTACTTGATATGCAAGCACATAACTTAGGGCTGACCATATATTGCTTTTTCTACTTAAAATGTTCGCAAACAACATTGAGCTGACTATAAATTGCTTTTTCTACTTGATATACAAGTGCATAACTCCTGCCTGACCATAAATTGTTTTTTCTACTTATAATGTTCGTAAAGAACAATGGGCTGACCATACATTGCTTTTTCTACTTGATATACAAGCACATAACTTAGGGCTGACCATATATTGTTTTTTCTACTTAGAATGTTCGCAAACAACATTGAGCTGACTATAAATTGCTTTTTCTACTTGATATACAAGTGCATAACTTCTGCCTGACCATAAATTGTTTTTTCTACTTATAATGTTCGTAAAGAACAATTGTCTGACCATACATTGCTTTTTCTACTTGATATACAAGCACATAACTTAGGGCTGACCATATATTGTTTTTTCTACTTAGA
>WNHD01003079.1:1115-14567 GCA_011057455.1 Ganaspis sp. Gsp50
CGTTGAATTAATAATTGTTGAATTAATAATCGTTGAATTAATAATTGTTGAATTAATAATCGTTGAATTAATAATTGTTGAATAATTAATAGCCGTTGATTTAATAACGATTGAAATAATAATCGTTGAAATAATAATCGTTGAATTATTAATCCTTCATTTCAATCATTTTATTAATACCAATTTTATTCGATTTACAATTTGGTTCTACCCATTCAAATTTTTTCAGAATTTTTAGTCAGACTTATTTTGATGGAATATTTTTTTTTTTTTAATAATTTGGTTCGTTTTATTTACGTTATTATTTGTTCCAATTGATTCAATAAACATTTTGTTAAATTTACTTATTTCTTATAGGCTGCAGCAATCGTGGACCATCTTAGCCAAAAATCAGATAGTAAATTTATAGAAGAGAATCTTAAGAAATTGCAGGAAAAGAAATTCTTCGGAAAGCCATCGCTAGATCGTGAGGAAAATACTCTGCGAATAAAGCGATTGTTACCGGAATATGGAAATTGTAAAAGTGAACTTGAAGTGCAGGACGGCCTTTTAGGTAAAAAACGGTCAATTTCAGCTTTAGATGAAACAAATATTGACTCGAACGAGCCACAACCCCCAGTGAAAGTTTGGAAAGGCGTCCGCTATAAAACTTGGTCAGCAGGTGCAATGCAACCTTCTGTTAAATATAAAAAACCCAACGAACGTGAAGTCACCGAGGTTTGTTGGAATTTGTTTTATTATTTACATGATCATATAATTCATAGCAGTTTAATTTATTTATATTTAATTAATATTTAATTTAATTATATATTTATAATTTTAATTTATATTCATTTCATTCATTCATTCGTTCGTTCATTCATTCGTTCATTCATTCATTCGTTCGTTCGTTCGTTCATTCCTTTCACTTCATTTATACTGTATTTTATTTAATTTTATTGCATAATTATCGATTATTATTAATTTTTGCTACCTTATGCCTTGTTTTTATTATTTATTTTTTATTGTTAACTTAATTATTATTACAATTTATTTGCCCATTTATTTTGTGCCAGTTTAAATGAAAATAAAGAAATGACTGTTCTTAGTATTTAACTTAAAAACTTATTTGTAGATGCTTTTCCGCATGGGGGTCACTGTCAGTCCAGCAAAGGCAGAAGATTCGAGACGCTGTATCTTTTGTCAAAATCAAGGAGACGGAGCTGCAGACGGTCCTGCTCGATTGTTAAATTTCGACGTGGATAAATGGGTTCATTTAAATTGTGCCCTTTGGGCGCAAGAAGTTTTTGAAACGGTCAATGGAGCTTTGATGCAATTTGATGAAGCTTTGCAGCACACTCTCACATTAAATTGCGTCGTTTGCGAGAAACCAGGCGCCTCTGTCAGATGCTATAAAACCCGATGTACTAACTTTTATCATCTTGGTTGCGCTGTCAAAGACAACTGCGTTTTCTTCAAAAGCAAGGTACTAAAAGAGTCTAAAAAGGTTCTTTTGAGACTGATTTTATAACATTTAAGAATAGACTCTTTATTTATTAATAAATACATTTATTAATCAAAATAAATAGACACTTTATTTTAAAAAATAGAATTCTAAGAATTGAAATTATTTCATATTTGTCAGTGTTTTAACTTTCTTTAAACTTTCATTAAACCTTTTTAAACATTCCTTAATCTTTTTGTAAACTTTATTTAAACTGTTGAGTTTATAGTGATTTTTTTATGACTCGTAAATTTCCAGAACACCTTCTGCTCTCAACATGCTTCGAAGAACGACAAGGACGAAGAACTCACGACGCTTTCAGTGTACAGGCGAGTTTACGTAAACCGGGACGAAAATAGACAAGTAGCTTCTGTGATGCATCACTCGGAACACAATCATTTGCTCCGAGTTGGAAGTTTGATTTTTCTGAGCGTCGGTCAACTGCTTCCACACCAACTAGCCAATTTCCACACCCCAAATCACATTTACCCGGTTGGATATAAAATTGTGAGATTTTATTGGAGCATGAGAAGACCAAACAAACGTTGTAGATATGTATGCTCCATTCATGATGTCTCAGGAAAACCTGAATTTAGAGTTCTTGTTCAAGAACCTCCTCAAGAAGACCTTGAACTTCGAGACGCCTCACCACGTGCCGTTTGGAACAGGATTTTAGAACCTCTTGCTGAATTAAGAAAAAATACAAATAGTGTTCAACTTTTCCAACGTTATATCACCGGAGAAGATCTTTTCGGACTAACCGAGCCGGCAGTTGTTCGGGTGCTGGAAAGTCTACCCGGAATTGAAACTTTGACTGATTATAGGTTTAAATATGGTAGAAATCCTCTTCTTGAACTGCCTTTGGCAATTAATCCAACTGGTAGCGCAAGAACAGAGGCGAGGCTAAAGAATCAATTACCTTGGAAAAGGCCTCACACGCAGAGAACTGGATCATCGGCGCGAGCGAATTTTGCACCAACTACCAATGTCGCTGGTGAAGTGACGTGCCCTTACTCGAAACAATTTGTACATTCAAAAAGCTCGCAGTATAAGAAGATGAAGCAGGAGTGGAGGAATAATGTGTACCTGGCAAGATCGAAAATTCAGGGTCTGGGACTTTACGCTGCACGGGACTTGGAGAAACACACCATGGTTATTGAATATATAGGAGAGATGATTCGATCTGAAGTCGCTGAAACGAGGGAAAAGCAGTATGAGGCTAGAGTGAGTGTTTCGAAAATTTTGTAGTTGCTTCTTTATTTAAATTATTTATCATATGAGTATTTATCATAATTTATCACCAATTATTTATCATAAAATATACTATAAAAAATATACAATAAAAATATATCAATGGAATTTTTTATTATTGACTTTAAAAAGGAAGAATTTAAGCGATTGGAATACAGATTCTGATGAGTCACTTTGTGTCTGAAATTTTAAAAAGAAAAACAAAACAGGGGACAAAATCAATAAAAATGTAAAAAATCAATAATAATAAATACATAAATTGAGTTTATTCAAACCAAATTCAAACCAAATACATAATAACAAATATATGTAAATAAATATATATAATATATAAATATAATATTTATGAATAAATAAAATGAATAAATATAATAATTATGAATAAATAAAATGAATAAATACAATAATTATGAATAAATAAAATAAATAAAACTATGTTTATATTTTGGAATTGTTGAAATAATATTTATTGGTTTTTATTTGCAGAATCGTGGTATTTATATGTTCCGTTTGGACGAAGATAGAGTAATAGATGCAACGCTGTGCGGAGGACTTGCCCGTTATATAAATCATTCATGCAGTCCTAATTGCGTAACTGAAATCGTCGAAGTCGAAAGAGATCTCAGAATTATTATCTTTGCAAAGCGAAGAATCTCACGTGGCGAAGAGGTAAGTTTCATTCCTTTTAATGAATAAATACTAACGCTTGACAAGTTTTTGAATTTAAAAAAATACTCCATATTTAAAATTATCCAATTTTGTTATTTCATATTATTAACTATTAACAACATTTATACTACTCAATCAACATTTACAATACTCAAAAATATTTATAAAACTTATCAATTAACAAAATTGTTCTTTACAAATTTATTTTGATTAGTCCTTTCCAAACTTAAAAGTTGGTTATTCAATTTGTTAAACAATTATACAACTTAAACAAATTGTGTAATTGTATAACAAATTACAATTATTTGTTATACAATTTGTTATACAATTACACAATTTGTTTAAATTGTATAATTGTATAACAAATTACAATTTTCCATTTTGTATAATTGTATAACAAATTACAATTTTCCATTTTGTTTAAATTGTATAACAAATTGTAAACAATTGTTAAATTGTATACAAATATAATTGTATAACAAATTGAATAACCAAATTTGAAAAGGACGAAGATTATAAAAAGAGAATGAAAGTTTAAGAAAATTACAAAAGAGTAATTAAATTTGAAGAAAAACAGAAAATTGGCTTTTTCTATTAAAAATATAGTGTCCAGTTGATGGTGAAATTAATATATTTTATATTTTTTGCAGCTATCATATGATTATAAATTTGATATCGAAGATGATCAACATAAGATACCATGTGCATGTGGTGCCGCTACCTGCCGCAAGTGGATGAACTAAATGAAAAAAAGCCAATCCACCGTTGTTATTGTTACTACGTTATTGGGTAGGGTTTACAATTATTAAAAAAAATTTATATATATAAATATAAATATATTATATATATGACAGACATTATTTAATTTGTAAAGTGCCATTGCAGTGCGACTAAACGATTTATAATAAAGTTGGTGCTATGCCATCACGACATTCCTCCAAAGTTGTACAATTTTTAGTTTTACTTAATCTTGAATCAGGATAATCTATTATTTGTATAATACGTTTAATGAGATCAATAATTAGGGAGGAACACGACGATACCCTGTCGCAGACAAATATATTTAGCAGTCGTGTGTACATGTATACAAAATAAATTTATATCTTTGTATGTTGAGAATCCAGTCGAGGCTTTTCGGCAAATAATGTAATATAAAAAATTTTTATTAAGTATTATTATTGAATATTTTCTGCACCGTCTCTGTAAATAACTAGAATTATATTTCGAATCACCGAGATGTAAAGTAGCTGTATCTAACGAAGCATTATTACATGATAATAAATCTGTATAAAAAATACTTACCTATGTTTTGTTTTTAACCTTGTTTTAAAATTCCGACTCTTGCGCTAGAAATTTTGAGCAATCAGCATAGAAGTTTGATTTTGTTAATATATTCAAAGTAGAATATATTCAAAGTATAATTAAGAATAATATAATAATAATATATTCAAAGTATGTTTAGATAAAACTTCATAAATTTGTTTTTTTATGTGTTTATTCTTCTGCACAAAGATAAACTGTTATGTACATGAGTAACGTGTATTTTGCAAAGTTGAACGCACTCGTTTAAAATCATTTTATTGACAAACTATTGAAGACTGTCAGTCTAATTTACCATTTCTATTTTGAACCATTAAATAGATTTTTATTCTATCACTAGTTTTAATTGTTTTCTCGCTTATATAAAAGTTTTTATATGAAGGCCTTTAATTGAATAAGTCACTTACTGTATTTTATTTATAATGGAATTATAAATAATTGAAATTAGCGGTAATGCTCAATTAGTTTTTGATTGAAATATTTTATAATTAAAGGGTATTTTTCTGCTTTTAGTTTAGATTGAAAATTTGATATTTAAATTTTTACATCCATCAATTTAAAATCCATTCATATTTAAAATTACTATTGCAGGATCAAAAATTGTAAATTTTTATTTTCTGTGTTTATTTAATTAAACACAATTGTATTATTGTATTGTTAAACATTGTAGAAATTAACAATTTTTACAAATACAAACTTTGGTACATCTGTCAAAGTGATGCAAATTTTATATCTGACTGTCTTCAAAAGTTTTTAATATTTTTGCAATATAATCTTAATTTGTTGTAAACAGCTGTTAGGGTTATTAATGAAAGATAAAAATAAAACTTATCTCATACGAACAAGTTTTTACAAATTTTTACAAACTATTCTCTTACGTACATAGATTTATTAATTAAATCTACAGATTTCAAAAGCGGATAAAAAAGACTTCATGTAAATGCAGTTCTTTGGCATTAATAAATACTATTCTTATACAGGAAATACGAGAAATAAATAATCTCAACAGAATAAGGACCATATCTTAATTTACTTAAATCTTAATATTTCTTGTTTGTTCTCTTCTCAAGATTCTTCTACTATAACTGATAAGACTAACATTAAAATTCTCTTTTGATTCTTTAAATAAAAAAGCCTCCATTAATCTATCTTTTGGCTCTAAGAGTTTTAAAATGAGTACAAAATTTGTTTTCGAATAAAACATTTCTATCTAGTGAGTCCATTTGTTTGTATTAATTATTGTGTAAATAGAATCCCTTTATAAATATTTGAAGGAATTGAAAAAGAAGTAAAAAGGTTCTATTGTTTAGAATTTCTTTTTTTAAGTTTTGATCCTCGTTTGAATGAAAAATTTCAAAATCAAAAGAAACAAACATTTAAAAAATGCTATAAAGAAACGAAAAATTTCAAAATTTGATGAAGAAACAAAAATTTCGATTCAGTTATTAAAAAAATAATTGTAGAAAAGATCCAAAATGAAATGAAATGTTGATCCAAAATGAAATAATTTTAAACTCTAAATACAAATTTTGCAAAAATATAACAATATACATCCTTCGTGAAGGATTTTAAAATTTTTAAAAAATCGACGTTTAACGAATAATTCTCATTTAAGCTTTTAACAAGCTAAACATTTGCTTTTTAAAGACAAATTTGACAATTTCACAGACGAGCATTATCGAAAATTGGTATTTAAATTTCCAATGCTAAATGAAGACAAACGATCGACATTAACATTGCTGAGCATCAAAAACTAAACACAACTAACATTTATTTACATACTTTTATAAATATACTACGCAGTCATAAATCACTTAATTAAAAAACGTGTTCATCACGCACAAGGATAAGAGTCCTGATTATAGTAGCACCTTTGTAAAGTCGAGCAGGTTGAATTTGTTCTTGTTCAGGACCTGTTTTCATGCAACAAATTAACATTATTTTATCTACGCTGGTACACATGCAAATATATATATATTTTTTTAAAATTTACACCAAGACTTTCTTTATCTCACAATTAATTATTTTTAATCCATGCAATCTTTTGCTTTTACTATCACAGTTTAACTTTTCCAAAATACATTTTTCTTTTAATATTAATGTAATATTTATTAAAATTTATTAAAATTATGTTTCTAAAATTATTAACTTCTTTGAGAATTTATTAAAATTATGTTTCTAAAATTATTTACTTCTTTGAGAATAATTATAGTTACGAATTTTAGTCACGAACTTTTGTTAAGAACTTTTGTTACAAACTTTAGTTACGAAGTTTTGTTAACAACTTTAGTTACGATCTTTTGTTACGAACTTTAATTACGATCTTTTGTTACGAACTTTCGTTACGATTTTTTGTTACGAACTTTAGTTACGATCTTTTGTTACGAACTTTAGTTACGATTTTTTGTTACGAACTTTAGTTACTAACTTTTGTTAAGAACATTAGTTAAAAACTTTAGTTATGTACTTAATGACAGAAATTCAAAGCTTATTTCTTAAGCAAATATTTAGTTTCATTATTAAATGTGTACTATTTTAATCTTAATCTAATTAATCTTATAAAAATGTTTTTTTTTATAAAAACTCAGTGAATACGGGTATATTATATTATTTAGAAATCATTATTTAAGAACAAAATTTTGATGTTCTTTGCAAAATGTTTACAAATTGATTACTCGAATCGTTGATAACAATTTTAAAAAAAAAATTTAGAAAAAAGAGCTGTAATTTTAAAAATTGCGTAACTTCGAGAGAAATAAATCTGTAACTTTGAAAGAAACAAATCTATAACTACGAAAAAACAAATTTGCAACTAGGAAAGAAACAAATTTGCAACTTCGAAGTAAATAAATTTGCAACTACGAAATAAACAAATTTGCAACTACGAAAGAAACGAATTTGCAACTACGAAAGAAACAAATTTGCAACTACGAAAGAAACCAATTTGCAACTACAAAAGGAACAACTTTGCAACTACGACAGAAACAAATCTGTAACTTTCACAATTACAAATCTGCAACTGTAGATAACAAAAATCTGTAATTCAACCTTTTATGAAAAGAAAAATAATTGAATAACAAACGAAAATTAATTATTAAATTCATTATATGAACTTTGTTATATTATAACAAATTGATATCATAACTTTGTTCAGTACAATAAATGCAATAAAAAAATAAAATTGAAAACGATTTCCAAATAATACAATACGTGGTTAATTTTCGAAAACAAAGTTGAAAGAAGGAGAAACTTGCACAATAGGAGAAGTGAGACATTAACACTTAATTACTAAGTTAGTACGTAAATACCAATGATAAACAATGAGTGCGAGATTGATAAATGTGCTCTAAAATGGCAATATTAAATTTATGTCGTGCACATGCAAGGAAATCTCAAATCAAGTAATACAGCGACTTGATTGTATGCCATTATTCCTAATTTTATTCCAGAAATATGAATTTACAGTACCTATTTGCATAATACGTACGTTATCTCGGGATATTATACGAAAATGTTCGATAACTATTTATATAACTTGGAGAGTCGTTTTATTGCCATCAGCGTCAAACGATTTATTATAATCGTTAGATTATCCACATATATTACATATATTACAGGGCTTTTCTACAAACTAAAGTTAGACCCTACTGTATTTAATAATCTCGAGGGTATAAATTGACTGGTATATAAGCGTGTATAATAATTAAAAGCGCAACCACAAAATATAAATAAACCAAGACCTTCTTTCTGTCTCAAAAGCTTAATCTTTTTTCTCATTTCATTATTCCCTATCAACAAAAACAATCTTTCATTTTTAGAAATTGATCCAGAAAAATGGCCTTACTTTGTTGCAATTTCTAAAAAGAAACTACAACTCTTTATGAATAACAGTAAAAATGAAAGATTAAATTAACAGCGACATTAATTTTTCTCCCAGCGAATGGGCCGCGTTCATACCTCTCAGTTAAACTCTAGTTAATCAAGTTTATTGGTACGCGAATGATTTATTGATTTTTTGGTTTCTCAAGGATGTGAAAATTAATCAGTCAACTTTATGTAAGGATAGATTGAATACAAGTTTAACATTGTGGTATAAATATGACCCCAGGTATAAATAGAGCTTTGGATTGGAATTCTTTTTATAAGATTATACACTAACTCTAGATAATCGACAGGTTATGCGAATAAATTATTCTCTTGTACAATGTTCCTTATGAAATTTAATAAAACGATGACTAAATGTCACTATTTTAATTCTATTAAAAATTCCTTTGTGGCCGAAACCTCGCGTGTTTCATTATTAGCAACAAGTATAGCAGGGTGTCCTAATAAATATATTTTTTCAAACTGCTTCTCTAACATTACTTCAGTATCATTTACTTTAGACCTTAAAAACTTTCCACCGAAAGCATTTATTCTTTACAAACTGCTCAGTAATCCATCAACTATCCAATTCATAATAACATTACAAAAATATCCAATTTTCAATCTAAAATACACTATTTTCAATCAATGAATTCAATTTCAAACAAAGAATTCAATTTTCAAAGAATTTAATTTTCAAAGAATTTAATTTTCAAATATTTCAATTTTCAAATATTTCAATTTTCAAATATTTCAATTTTCAAATATTTCAATTTTCAATTTTCAAATATTTTAATTTTCAAATATTTCAATTTTCAATGCCAAAATATTTTAAATACATAAACACTTTTAATGAAGCATTTAAATTTTAATAGAAAAACAAATTATGCCTAAATTGTTATTAAAATTACCTAATCCAACAAACAATGATCACTAAATTTTTTAACACAAAAATCACAATTCTTAAATTTAATAGAATTTCTGATTATTTTCAAAATATAGAAAAAAATTCTTTGTCACTAATGCAAAGCGAACAAGATTTTTCATAAATCAGAAAATTGTGATTAAACCTTAATTTTACAACTAATTTAAATTCACATATTATTGAGCAATTTGTAGGCAGAAAATAGTAGGATTACATTTTTAGACACCCTATACTCAGTGCAACTACAATGTGAAGAAATGACTTCAATAAATTACTAATGTTACTTAATACTGCAAAAAACTTAACAATGATAATAATTACAATGATTTTTTAATGATAATAATTTTTAAGTATGTAACTACTTTTCCAAGAATCAGTAAATTCATTCAGAAAGAACATTTCTTTCTCAAATGTAAAAATAAAGCCTCAATTAATAGTAAATCGCATTAGAAAAGTAGTTATAAAATTACTAACAAACAAATTGTATCCCAACTAATTTATATATATAAAAAATATCTGGCGATGATGATAATAAATAATTAATGATAAAACAAAATAAACGTATAAATTGGTTTAGCAATGAGCTTAATTCCTTTCCTGGAAGGTGAAAAACTATTCAAGCTTCATGATAATAAATATATTCAAAGCATTGTAAGCAGACTGAGCTGCTGTACCAGTCTTACCTTGCATAATATAAAATAAATATTTGTTTATTAATCAAACCTTTAACTTGTATCAGGCATATAATACCAAGAAGAATGCTGCAAATTATTACAAGTAATGAGTATGAATGTTTTGATTCTAAGCCCTCTAAAAAACAATACTTTTTATCCTCGAAAGCAAAGAATTAATTAAATAATCACTAAATACAATGTACAATTTTTGCTTTCTTTTCTATAAGAAATCGGCAATTGAGGTTTAAAAAAAACACTATTTAAAAAAATATTTCGAGAAAATTATTATTTTTAGAAAAACACTTTTTTCGAAAAACATTGTTGAAAAATACTATTTTTGAAAAACACTATTGTTGAAAAGCACTATTTTTGAAAAACGCTATTGTTGAAAAAACTATTGTTGAAAAAACTATTGTTGAAAAACACTATTTTTAAAAAAGCATTGTTTTTGAAAAGCAACACCAAATTTGCCCCATAAATAACATTTTACAAAGGTACCTGCAAATCTGATTTTTTTTGCTTTTTTCTCTTTGTTATGAAAGCTATGAGAAGCAGATGTTTAAGTACAGGGAATTTTTGAAGACAGTAAAAATTTTGACAAAAATTTGATCCCTGTACCTTAAAAAATAATCAGAAGACAAACAGTGTAATTGTGTTATGATAAAGGGTTACTGTTTAACATAGAATTTGAAGTCTTAGCTCTGTAGAGAATATACAAGAAAAGTTACGTTTAAAGACTTTCTTACGAAAATTTATCATTTTTCTGGAATGTTTAAACTCCAATTGTGTAACAGTGGCTCTCTTTTTCTTTGTTTAAATCTGCGTTAGAGAACGTAAAGCGGAATGCAGTATAAGATCAATTCTTGAAAATAATATCACAGTCATTAGAAGCATTTAGACATGCAAATGCAAAAAATTCTTAACGCTTCTCTTACGCGATATCAAACCTCAAATTTAATGAAAATCCAAACAATATTGTTTTTCGTACATCTTCATTACTTTTTCGTTTTAGTCACAAAAAATGTCTAGACAAATTTGTACAAAAAAATATTGACAAAATTTATCAATAAAAAAAAAATGTATTTAACAGAAATAACGATTCAGTTTTAAAAGTCTTTTAAGCAGTGTTGTATCATTGACACAAAATGAACAAAAGTTGTTTTCTGTTATTGTATATTTTCTGTTATTGTTATTTTCTGTATATTGTTTCCTCATAGAGGAAGTGTTTATTAATGATATATTTCAATTTTGATCAACTTTTAATCCTTTTTTTAAAAAAAAATCACTGTGAACCACTGTTACGAATAACGACTGAAGATACATACTTTGTCCTCATCTTTGAAATCGTTAAAGCTAAAAGTCCCACAGGAAAAGATTTCATCACAATCCTATCTATCACACAATTCTCCCTTATGACTCCAAAAGTAAGGCTCATCAACAGACAATAATTTTTCTGGTATTTAATACGATAACAGTAACAAGATACTACGAAATTAAGTACTTTCAACAAGTTTTTGAAACCAGAAAAATAGAGATTTCTTAGACATAGAATTCATTTCAAATTTAATGCAGAGGACAAAGTATGATTTTTTTCTTTAAAAAAAAAACAAACAAATCAGCCGTTCTTGTATTTCCTCAAGATAAACGCTTGATAAGTTTCGCCAGTGCGATAGTCTGTTAATTGATTTATTAGTAACCACTAATCAATGTATAGTACTCTCTAGTATTAATTTTAAAGCCCAGATCCAACCACCAGCTAATTACAACCAAGCTGGACCAGTAATCTGAATATGCAGGCAGAAGTGACAGCAGTTTGTCTCTTATTATATTATTCTTTTTTAACGTTTCCTTTCTCTCTTGAAAAATATAAAAGAAACGACCAATTCAAATTTTACGAATTGTGAGATCAAAAATTGTCAGCAACTATCAGTCAGTTTTAATATATACAGATAATTGAAAGAAAGATTTCAGGATGATTTACGTTAGAGATCGAAGACAAAGCAGATTAAGAAAAGATGTCGCGTATTCTTCGTTTGTTATTTTTTTCTTCCAAATTACTGCTGTCCTCGGCCTACGTACGCAAGTCAGACTAGACCACAAGTGCTGAAAATACACCCAACATATGTCAACTAAAAGACCTAACCAAAGTCTTGACCATTCAGAAGATTTTTGTTGTAAATTGCTGCCCTGTAACTGTACCTATTTGTGGCTGGACGATCAGGAACCGGAGGTGGCACTATTGCCTCGTCAGAATTCAATGGAGCTCCTGCTCCTGAGACTTCATCCACCTCACCGATGCTGCTTTCAACCAGAGGTGGTTCCACTTCAGTAAAAACCAATCGTGTCCGCAGAAGGTAGCTGTACGTTTTGTACCTTTTCAACTAAAACATTAAAATACATCTATAAATAAACTAAAATATAAAATATAAAAACTAAAATATAAAAATATAAAAACTAAAATATAAAAACTAAAATATAAAAATACACAAGCAATTAAAAATTAATAAAATAATCCAAATTTACAAAAATTATATAAACGTACACTGCCGTCCACAAGTATCAGGATTATATATTTTAGTTTATGTATTTATATTATAATTATAATACATACAGGGATCACAGTCGTTTTTTCATTCAATTATAGGTGCAAAAGGGGATTTTCAATTTTAAAAGGGAGATTTTCTTCCATAAAAAGGGGATTTTGAAAAGAAGAATAAAAAGAATAACATAGTAATATTCAAAAATTTTAAAAACGTTAGTTAATCTCTTGCTATTAATTTAAAAATACAAAATTAATTTCCTTTCATTCAATGAGTTTCTCATGATCTCCATGAAAAAATTAGAAAAATTTCCATTATATTTTGCAGGTGTGCGTATATGTAAAAAAATTTATTTTTCAATATTTTGTAAGAACAGATAAGAATTTGAATTAATTTGAAAAAATGAAAGTTTTTTAATTAATGCTCGTAAGGTTATAGCAAAAGTAATTTTCTATAGAATTTAAATTACTCAAGGTCCTTATTTTAAGTATTGAAACCATTTTAAGTATTCTCAAGTAATTTTAAGTATTTTGAAGTATTTTGAAGTACTCTTCAAGTATTTTAAATCCTTTTAAAACATTTTGAAAAACCATAATATTTTAAAATCTTTAAAAACCCTTGAATATACTTCAAAATATTTAAAGACACTTAAAAATATTTAAAAATATTTAAATTTACTTAAAATTACTTTAAAATGCTTTAAAATACTTCAAAATATTTCAAAAT
>WNHD01003080.1:0-14412 GCA_011057455.1 Ganaspis sp. Gsp50
AGGGTGCAAGTCCTAAGGGTGCAATTCTTAAGGGCGCAAGTCTTAAGAGCGCAAATATTAACAATTCCTACTAAAAGTCACTCGAGACGCGTTTGTGGAAGTAAAAAAAGGGTTTTGAGTTGAAGAAATTGATTCCAATACATTTTCTTTTGAAAAAAGCAACGAAAATGAAAAGTGTGGAAGGTAGCCTGGGCTGCCCTTCACACCTTGCCATTTGCTAGTTTTAAAGTTTGGATTTAGATTTAAAAGGTATAATTCCCACTAAAAATCTGGAAATTGTTTTAAATCTTCGTATTTATGGTTTTTGGATGAAATTGAGTTGATTTAGACTATTTTTAGAAAATCGAAATTCGGAGCGAAAACAATGCTTCCCTATGTGGTAGCAAACAAGTTAAAAATGAGTTATTTTTTAGTCCACAATTCCAAGAGCTAATATATAATTACATTAATAATTCCAATAACTTCCAAATATCATTTATAAAATATAGTTTATTCAGTTCTATGAAACGACATTTTTCATGAGCGTTAATAACTAAGTTACAAATTATTAAAAATTAATTACAGCTAATTGTAGTTGAATATCCTTCATTTACCGTGCTAGCGCCAACTTGAGAATGAACTTTTCATGAAAAAGAAAAAAACACATTTAGTATTAATAATAATAATATAATATAATAAGATAATATGTAATATAATAAGATTAAAAATTTATTAAAGTAATTTTTGATTAAATAGAATACTCACGCAGCAAATTCAGGTGGTTTTTGTTGCTGTTGTTCTGGAGAGCTCTGAGCTAAACTGCTAAAAGAAAGGCCTCCACTTTGACTTGCTAGAGATTCAAATGTGTTACTACCAGTTGCTCCTCCGAATACTTTTTGCATTGAAGCTCCACCTAATGCAGGGGGACTTCCTCCCATCATCGGAGGACTTCCAAAACCTGTAAAATGATTTATAAATTAATATTTTTGATCATTATAAACAGATAAAAATTGTACACGGATAAAAATTATATACGGGTGGATAAGAATTTATCCTTAAATTCAATTATTTTATTCATACTAACCTAATTCTATTAAATTTTTTACTCTAAGAACAGGTTTCGACAAATCCGGTTAAATCTTAGTTGCTATTTAATTAATTATTAATCAACTTTAATTAATTAATTTTAATTAAATTTTATGTATTTCATTAATTAACGTGAGTTTAGCCACTCGTGATTGACCGAACTTGATAAAATTGAACTTCAGGTTTATTAATGACTATTATATGATTTTATTATCATCATACAATTTCATTATTATTTTATCATCATAATTTTAATCCAGTATAAATAGTACATTTTAATATTAGATATAAAATGAAACAAAATAGAAATATATGCCAAATAGAAAATCAGATTATAAAAACAAGAGAATATAAAACCTTGTTTATTTATCTCGAAATTAGAAAGTGTATGTTATGCCTTTTTGTCACAGAATATAAATTAACAGGAAAGGAATTTGTAAACGGTTACAAATAAAATATGTAGAAACCCTGATAAGGACGGACTCATGAATAAGCTCTAAAGCTAATTTGTTAGAATTTTGAATTAATAAAATTCTATTCAGTAGAATATTACTTTATCAGAATATCTACTTATTAGAATATTAGTTTATATACATGCAAAATAAATATAAATTAACAAATAGTAAAGAGAGGAAATTGTAAAGGTCCTTGAGAAGGACATACAATGAAATAAAATTTATTATTATTATAAATTAATAAATACCTGTGGATGAGAGAGGGCTACCAAACGCAGGAGGAGCTCCAAATCCACTTGCAAAAACAGATTTGGATTGTCCAAAATCAGGAGTGCCTCCAAAAGTTGGTTTCGTTCCGAAAGCAGGTTGCTGTCCAAACACTGACCCAGTTCCTGCTGCTGAAGGTGATCCTCCAAACATAGAAAAGCCCGTTTCCTGAGGTTTTGCAGTGCCTCCTCCAAATAACGACGTATTTGCTGCACCTCCAAACACCGAAGGCTGCGAGGGCTGCGACGGTTGCGAGGACATTCCAAAAACTGACGCACTTGTCGTCGGTGTAGCTTTCATTCCAAAAGAAGTGCCTGTTGTAGAACCTCCTCCAAATATCGAGCCTCCTGAAGAGTTTGCAGCACTTCCAAAAATTGATGTGCTCGACGGACTCTGAGCCAGTGCATTACCTCCAAATGGATTTGCATTCGGGCTAGCTGCAGCTTTCGAGAACACATTTCCTCCAGTAGCTGACGCACCTCCGAAAATTGATCCTGCTGTTGAAGTCGGATCTTTTCCAAAAGCAGGAGCAATCATGGGCGAAGGAGAGATTGAGGTTGCTGCTCCAAAATTAAGAGAAGAGGCTGCGCTTGAAGCTGCTCCAAAAGCAGGGGTTGAGAAAATTGAAGAAGCAGTCGTTGCAGTTTGAAAAGCTGGTGAAGCTACTGTCGTTGTAGGTTTCGAGGATGTTAGAGAAAGAGAGAGCATGTCAAGGGCTGACGTCGTTTGAGCACTTACGGGAGATCCGTAACTCGGAGGAGGAATAGAAGTCGTGGTAGAAACTGAAACAGGTGGTGAAACAGAACCAGGGACCGAACCTGCAGAGAAAACAGAATTCGGTGTAGAAGCGAAAGTTGCCGAGTTTGGAGAAAGACCGTAACTTGAAGATGATACGGAACTTGGAGGAAAAGATCCTGGAGAGGATACAGAACCGGAAGGAAATGTGCTTGGAGTATGCGCAGAGTTGGGAGTATGTGTAGAACTCAAAGTTGCTCCAGAACTAGGAGTGGCTGCAGAATTCGGAGTAGCTGCAGAATTCGGACTAGCTACGGAGTTCGGTGTAGCTACAGAATTCGGTGTAGCTACAGAATTCGGTGTAGCTGCAGCATTTGGAGTTGTTGCAAAATTCGGCGTAGCTGCAGCATTTGTTGTAAAAGTCGGTGTAACTGCAGAGTTTGGAACAGCTGCAGAATTAGGTGTAGCTACAGATTGCGGTGTAGCTACAAGAGTAGCTGCAGAATTTGGAACAATTACTGAATTTGGACTAGAAAGAGAGCCCAGTGCGAGAACAGAAGCCTGAGTAGAAGCCTGAGCAGAAGCCTGAGCAGAAACCTGAGCAGAAGCAGGGCCTGAAATATTACCTAGAGCAGGAACGGATCCAGAACCAGGAGTAGAAAGAGAACCAGGAGTGGCGATAGAACTTGGGGACTGAATTAAACTTGAAGCGAGGATGGGACTCGAAAGGGAAGGTGATTTAGGAACAGTGACTGGACTTGTGAGAGGAGAATTAGCAACTGGAACTGCATTTGAAAGAGCGCTCAAACTCGACAAGGGATTTGAACTAATCCCAGAACTCGTAACAGCAGAATTACTCACTGAAGTTGTACTTAAAATGGAACTTAAAGCAGACGCTCCGGTTGAAGGAACAGAACTTGAAAAAATTCCGTTTGAAGCCGGATTTTTAGTTAAAGAGAAGGTAGTGTTTCCTCCAAAAATGTTTCCTTGAGTGTCAGATTTTCCGAACAGAGATCCCGAATTCGCGAAAGTACTCGTTGCTGCCGTGCCAAAAGCGTTGGATCCAGAAGTATTGGGACTAGAATTTGCAAATGTACTTGTTCCAAAAGTATTGGCGCCAGAAGTTGCGAAAGTACCAGCTCCGGAAGTTGCAAAAGTAGCTCCAGAAATGTTGGATCCAGAGGTTCCGAAAACATTAGATCCAGATGTCGGAAAAATGCTAGATCCAGAAGCAGCAAAGGTATTAGTTCCAGAAGTTGCAAAAGTATTAGCTCCAGATGTTGAAAAAGTGTTAGTTCCAGAAGTCGGGAAAGTACTTGTTCCAGAACTTGCAGTATTAGTTCCGAAAGCATTTGGTCCAGAAGTTCCGAAAGTGTTGGCAGTAGAAGCAGCAAAAATTGTTGAGGGTGCCCTTCCGAAATTTATACTAGACATAGCAGATGTGGGTTGATTGCTGGGAGCAGTCTTTGCTTCTAAAATCGGAGTGATTGTAATTCCTGACTGGCTAAGATTTAAAGTACCTAGATTAAGGTTTGCTTTTTCATCAGGTTTTGGAGCAATGGAAAAGGCTGGCAAATTGGTAGTGGGCTTTGAAGCAAACGAGAAAGACTGTGGAGCAACTGACGATGAAGTAGCATTTGGAGGGGCAGAACTCTGCAAACTGAAAGTTGACTGAATTATCGGAGTGGTTCCAATATTTGCTTGTTTGCTCGAAAAATTAATCGCAGCAGCAGAAATTTCGGGAATTTTTCCCGTTATTAAGTTACTTTCCTTTTCTGTTCCACTTTTTCCGTCTTTCGCTAAATTCTTCTCATCACTCTTTTGTCCGAAACTGATAGAATCCACTTTTGGAAAAGGTTTAACTAAATTCTGCGAACCCTGTGCAAAGGAGATGTTTATTGTTTGTTTCGGTTTTGCCAAAGGTGAAACATTCAGCGCAGGAGTATTCTGCACGGGCAATTTTGATTGTAGCGATTCTACTTTTTCACTCGGCATTCCAATCTTTGAGACAATATTGTTCAATGAAGCAAGAGGACTCTGTACTTTTGACTTTTGACTCGGAGTTAACTTCTGCTCTGGTTTTGATTTAGGTACTTTCGGAGAACTCATGGAAGCTAAGGAATTGAGAGTAGCTTCCAACCGGTCTTGAATCAATGTTGGTTTCGCGGGTTTGATAATTTTCGGCTGCGACTCGGAGAGGAGATCTCTTAGTTTCATCTGTTTCTCACGACTGAAATTTAGTGTCTTAATTGCAATTGTTTTGCAACGGAGATCGATTGCAGAGTCGTTTCCAAAATGAGTGGGATTCATGGACGAGATCTGCAGACTTGATAAAGAGCGATTAAGATCAGAAACAGCACTTCCTCGAGCTAAAGACTTCCATTTCTTTGTCAAATTTTCAATATTGCTTCTTTCTCTCATTACAATCTGCCCATGACGCATTAAACTTTGATAAATACACTCCATGCTCGGAATATTTATTTTCTTTTGTTCCTTAGATTGTTGATCAGACCACTGCAAATCCAAGACTTTGGAAGCTTGCACCAGCTGCGATTGAGTATAGTAAAACAGCTTCTGCAGCTCTACAAGTTTAGAACTCTCTCTTCGGTTTCTCGTGCTCAATGTGGCGCTCTCAGAATTCTTGGATTTCGTTTCTTCTAGCCAAGCAAAAGATTGTAAAAGCAACCCTTTTAAGTAAGCAATATCATTAGCGAGACTTGTCGTCGTATCTTGTAGTTCCCGAAGAAACTCATCTATCAGCGCCGTTTTTTCCACGAGTTGTTCTTTCTCTGCGTTTGTTCCACATTCCCAAGTCAACGGCTCAAGTCTCGTTTTTAATTCCTTCTCAAAACTAATTTGCTCCTCTCGGTAAGCTCTCAAACAAAGATTATCATCGATATTCGGTTTTTCTTGGACAGGTTCCTTTCCAGGAACTTCTTTTTGCATTTTTTGTAAAACTGACTCCGGGGCCTCAGGTTTCTGCTTCTCGAATGTAGGTTTTGGGATCTTGATTTCAGCTTGCAGATTGAAATTCGGAGCTTTCGGCTCAGCTTGTTGAACAAACGGTTTAGCTTCTATTTTAGGTAAAGGTGGTGGATTCATTACTTGTGGATTCATTACTTGTGGATTCATTACTTGTGGTTTCTCCGGCTCCGATCTAGGTGGAAAATTGGATTTCGAACTGTCCGCGAAGAAATTCGTCATTATAACGTTTTTTGGCTTTTCTTTTGGTGAATCAAGTTTAGAACGTGGTGTACTTGTCGCTCCTGTGGGCAAACTGAACGAGATCTCCGAAGGTACAATACTTGGTCGAGGAGCTGGAACACTGACTGAAAACAATTCTTGAGTTATGAATAAGCAAAATATATATTGAAATGAATACAGAAATAAATAATAAAGAAATAGATGTTTTAATAAAAATAAGTAAAAGAATAAAAAGTAATAATAAATTCAAATAATAATACTAATAATACTAATAATACTTATAATACTAATACTAATAATACTAATACTAATAATACTAATACTGATAATACTAATACTAATAATACTAATACTAATAATTAATATAACGCAACATTAATCAGTGATGAAAATTATAGAAACCTGGTACTTGTGGTGCAGGAACAAATTCCGAGGGAGGAGTACAAATCGCAGGACAATCCGGTTTCAGATTAATAATATGAAAACTACAAAGTTGCCCGGAAGTTCCGAGAATATGAAGTACAGGAACAGGGTTTGGAAGTATATTTTCCGCACTTAGGGCAATGTTGACAGTTGAAGATTTGTCAACAGTTAATCCGAGAGGAAAAGATTCGTCTGTTCGAACTAGAGGAAGCTCAGCTCTTCTGCTGTCGACAGGTTGCCATTGTTCCCAGGAAATTCCATTGTCGATTGTTCCTAAAACTGCAACTTCGCTGCTTGTGCTGCTCGCTGCAATGATAACTCCCCATTCAGGAATATAATCGAAGTAATATCGAGTCGTGGGAATTCCTCCATAAGTGATGTCTTCATAATTTGTAAACCTCGCTACTGTTTCACCCTTTGGAGCGTCCACAATCAGAACACTCACTCGCTGCTCTCCAGGTTCTTGGTAAGCTGCACAGAACTGGAAATTACTGATCCAAATAATCGCCACTACACTTCCCATACTTGGATTAGGACCTGCAATTGCTCTCGCGAGTTTTAATTCCGGTTTCAACTGCATGACATTTCCGTTCTGACAACCCACAACTATTTGTTTTCCTTTTGGACTCCATGCTGCACAAAGTGCATCTACTCCTTGTATTCTTCCTGATCCGGTTACTGTAAAACCTGCCTTTTTATCGCCAGAAACTTGAAAGCTTCCTATCGTGTAATCACTCGCGATTGTGCAGAGCATTCCCGGAACGGCAGGATTCCAGCGAAGATCCAGGACGGAAATGTCCCCACTTGAACTGGACAGGCGTATTTCGTGTAATAAATCCAAAACCTACAAATTCGAATTTATTTACACATGAAACTATCACTGCATAATTAGTACTAATAATAAATAATAATTATAATAAAAAATAATTAATAATAAATAATAATTATAATAAAAAATAATTAATAATAATAAAATTATTATTATGCCATCACAAAAAACACTGATGTAAATTATTCAGGCATTTAAATGATCAATTTAGTTAATTTCTTATAATGAAATCTCTTACATTTTTACACAAAGATGCAGCAGAGTATATTAAAACAGAAGGCCCGGAGAAAGTCACTGCCAAGAGTGAACAATCACAATTTAGAGATATTCTTGAAATGAAATCCGGGCAATTGAGATCTATTTTCCATTCAAGATTTCCATCGTTTCCTAGTTTTACAACTGTAATTACTTTTTGGTGGCCAACATAAAGCAGTCCTCGTTTTCCATCAGAAACTACTAGACTGCAGCTGAAGGGGACAGATGCAAATTTTTCTGATATTTGGTGAAGGCTTGATTGTTTAAACTGAAATTCCTGAAATTTACACAAACTTGTCAAATATAAGCACGAATACAAGATCTTATGATAAAGTATTTTTAATGTAAATTTGTATGTAAAGCCAAAATTATCACAATTTGAACATTTTTGTATCTTATTTGCATTACTAAATTAATTACAGATAAAGTGACAAGAAGATATCTTTCAATTAAAACTTTTCGAATTCTAACCTTTAAACTCTATATAGTTAAATAAACCAACTCACTGCATTGATATTAATGAAAAGTAAGATTATTAATGTATTCCAAAGCACAAAAGAAAATTTGTGTTTTAAATGAAAAATAAATGTCTTTTAAGTATAAAAATACAACGATAAAGCGAAAATGACATTCTAACCTCAAAATGTTCACGCTTTTATTTACCGGTAAGTTTAGTTTTCGGGACTTTGTTAAATTATTATTTCTCTAGTAATTGCTTCCCTAAAGAAGCCTACATTATTTCAAGTGAGAATTAATGACTTTTTCAACGTATTTTAAGATTTACCTGAACTTCTTTTGGAGAAGGAGCTGTTTTGATATTCATGTTGATGTTTGTAACGTACACTGCGTTTGCCCGCCTTTAAACTGACATCAATTTTGTTACGCATGTGATAATTGCGAAAAGAAATTTGTAATAATAATACACAACAGTTGTATAAAGCAAAATTATTAACAAAATATTTTAATACCAGATTACAAATAAAAACATACCGTTAATTAATTGTTTAAACAAATTTTGGTAATTTTAAATAACGCGGGTCAAGTTTCCGCAAGAAACACGAATGGCTGGTTCCAATGGAAAACTTGCATTTCTGATGGAATTGACCAATCACAGATCTCCTTCCCCTCCTAATTTTTTTTAAAATTAGCATTCACTGCCATCTGTCAGTGATAATATCATCAACATATCAAAATAATAATCAGTTACCGACTGCTCCTTCCGTACTTTTATGTTCGTACAATTTCCAAACCCAGTTATTTATTAAAATATGTCGTGTAAAAGGCATTCATTAATTCTAAAAATACTCTAAATTATAGATTAGATCCTATTCCACTGCATTGAAACTAGAAAGTGAGTATAAACATCAAAAATTAATCTTTATTTTGCATTAATAAATATCACTAGACGCTTCTTCTACGTCGTACAAAGATTTTTAGGGAGGATCTTTCTTAATTTTTTCCTTTATTTAATTCTTTCGATATGTTTGTCAATAACGAGTGTTTATTTAATCAGTGCGGTTATCAAATCGTTCTGCAAGTTTATTAAGAACGTCAAAAAGGTAACGATTTTGTGAATAATCTAACGTACAAACGACCATGTTTGCTCTTGAACAATTCTCTACAAAAGATACTTTCTTGACACTTGTAGATGTATTGGGTGATTATTTTTACTCGATTATATATTCACATGTCTTACATTCTACTACAGCCCATTTACTCCAAACATTGTGTTTGGAAACTTTTTTTTTTAGAAAATCTGTGCTCCGTCCTTCGTCAATATTTTACTTTAAAAGGTGCAAGTAATATATTGTTATAGAACAGCGCTATATTTGATTACAAAAAAATAAGAAAAATAACAAGGTCAAATGTTTATTTACGATATTTGTGATCAGTGATTAGCTTTCGGAAGCATTTACTTAAGCTGTTAAAAAGACATTTTAATCCAGTCTTTATTTAATTTTTACTTTATGTGCTTTGAGCTACGAAGTTCGATTTTGAAAATCATATTTTCTAATCCAAGGTTTGGAATTGTTTATGTTTAAAAAGATTGCCTTAAATTGAAGCTAAAGTAAACTAGGAAATCAGTTAAATGTTTATTTATAAATAAATTAATGAACTCTGTGGAATTAAGAAATGTATTTTCGAAAATTGCAGACTTGATTTTGGAAATAAGGAAATTGTCTTTAATCAATAAAGCTCTATTGAATTTCATTCATAAAGGTTTCTGGTTCATATTTGATTAATAGGACCTTATTGACTAAATTTCATATCAATTTTTGTCTGTATTTAATACAACATATGTGACATACACCTTTTAAAGAAACAATAATACAATTTTTCGAATTCTTTTTCATTTTTAGTTTATTTGTATCTCCTTTTGATTTTGTTTTCATGTCTTTTATTTTATTTTGTTCATATTTTGTATTTGGTTGTTTGTTTATTTATTTTAATTTTTATTAACATTTATATAGTGGTCTCGTATTTATTTATTCATTTGTTTGTATTTATTTGTTTGTATTTATTTCTTTGTTTATTTATTTATTTGCTTATTTATTTATTTGTTTATTTATTTGTTTGTTTATTTATTTATTTGTTTATTTATTTATTTCTTGTTATTTCATTTTTATTTCATTTCATTGTTTAATTTATTCATTTATTTTGATTCATTATTTTTTACTTTATTCATTTATTCTGTTTATTTTATTAATTTTATTTCATTTATCCATTCTATTAATTTATTCTGCTCATTTTGTTCATTTATTCTTTTCATTAAATTTATTTTGGTTCTTTGCTAAATACTACTAAACAAACATTTGGAAAATTAAAAATCTACCAACACTTGTATTTATCAGGTAAGATATGGTTTTTAAAAGAAATAATCAAATTCAAAACAATTTCAGCCAAATGGAAAAGAATAAAAAAAAGCGAGACATGATTCACTGCACTCAGTCTCAAAATATTCTCCGAAATTTGATGCTTCGGGATTTTGGACTGAGAACAACTCATAAAACAAGTACTAGAGAGCTTGAACCAATTGCCGAAACAAAACTTGTACTCAAGGACCACAAGGAATTGGTATGTAGTTTAATTAATAATTATTAGCACCCAATGCTTTAATATCTCATTATACAACAGATATTAGTAAAAATCAAATATATAAAACATTGTTTTTCTTTTCCCAGAAATGTGATCTGCCAGGCGTACCCAGAGGATCATTTTTAATGGTCTTTAGTCCTGATGGGTTAGTATTCAATTAAAAACAATTTATCTAGAATTCCCAAATTTGTTAATTGATGAATTTTCTTTTCTCAGAACAAAAGTGGCTTCAACACACGGAAATCACAATATTTATATAACAGACCTCACGACGGGCAAAAATATCAGGACACTTTCTGGACATCCTCGAACCCCTTGGTGCATTGCTTTTCATCCATCTTCAAGTGAAATCCTAGCTTCCGGTTGTTTAGGTGGTCAAGTACGAGTTTGGGATTTGAGTGTAAGTTCTGTTTACAATTCACAATCGATTTTGAATTAAAATTAACAATTTCATTTCTTACTTAATCTTACTCTTTTTCGATATTTTTTCTTTGCCATATACTTTATTGTTTGTTTAAATTTATTTAAAATAGGGAGGCAGTGAAGTATGGAACTCCGAAAGCCAAACAGTGATCGCGTCTCTTGCATTCCATCCTTCAGAAAGATTACTCGTCATTGCTACGTACAACGAAGTTCATTTTTGGGACTGGAGTCAGTCCGAACCATTCGCAGTCATTGCGACAAAGCACGAGAAGGAGAGAGTTAGGTTTGTAAATTTTATAATTCAATGTAAATACCCTAGAAGTACAAATTTTGAGAAAATTAGGCTCTTGACGATTTTTGTAAATTTCAAGATTTAAATGTCTTTCTTATTTAATTTCTTTTTAATTTAATTTCTTTTTCACTGAAAGTGTATTGCACAAGCTTGAATGCCACAAAATATTTTCCAGGTATGTCGCTTTTGATAATTTAGGAAGAAAACTAATCACAGGAATCGCAAATGTACCTCCTGCCCAATCACAATGGGATCGTCCTCCAATAGAACAATTGTACAGATCAATTCCTCGGTAAGAGAATGAATCAATAACATTTTAAAAAATGCCAAATAGTCTTAGAAATAAGGTTAAATGTAAGATTTACGTAATTTTTACAAACTTCTAGACTTGTTCGAGAAAGATCCCAAGAGTTCGAAACCCCCTATCAATCACTTTCTCATTACCATTCAACGTCTCCACTTCACCTTTGGATGAACCCTGGTGCCAATAGACATCGAGATATGACAGAAGAAAGAAATGCCTCTAGTGAAGCTAGAGGTATCAGGAGAAACCAGTCGACGGAATATGACCCACGATTGTTGCAAAGGTTCTATCTAAGGTTACAATCTGCATGGCTTTTTATTTAGTTCTATTTAGCCGTCTTCGCTAACTCAAAAATTTAATTATAAAAGATTTATAATTCCGTAGAAGCAAAAATTCATTACTAACCAAAATATTATTGATATGTATTAGTCATTTTTTGTTAAAATATTTCGCTTTTGTTGAAACAGTTCGTTTTTGTTGAAACAGTTCGTTTTTGTTAAAACATTTCGTTTTTGTTAAAACATTTCGTTTTTGTTAAAACATTTCGTTTTTGTTAAAGCATTTCGTTTATATACTGTTATTATAATAAATACAATAACTATTTCTAACAAAAGAACGAATTTTATTCTCGATGTAGGGATTCTACGGTTCCTGTGGTATCGCATCCTTTGAGACGACCTTCAACAACCACGATATTTCGTCCAAGCAGCACAGCTCCCGACCTTGAATCGGAAAGAGTTATTGAAAGAATTCCGGAGCAAGTTTCAAATTCAAACGCCTCTAATCAGACTGCGTCCAGAAACGAAGAACGTGATGCAGAACGTGATACAAACGATGCAGAACCATCAGCGTCTGATAATTCGCGTAACAATCCTCATCCGAGTTCCTCAAATGCAGAAAGTCCCTTGAGTTTGTTCCGTAGAGTGGTGAATTCCGCAGAACGTCTAGAGAACATATGGTCGGAAATGAATGAAAGAATCCTACGAAATAATACTCAAGAGACTGAACGGAGGATCAATCTATGTTACAGAAACTTGGTCGATCAGTACCAGTCGGTTGTTAGAAGATACTGCGATATATCTCGGAATAGGGACACGGTAAGATTTTATCAATTTAGTTAACTATAACAGTTTACTATAATGAACAATACATTTTTTATTTACATATTTTTATTTTATGTCAATTTGAGTATTATTTAAGTAACGAAAATGTTCATAAATTAAATTGTAATGTTTTAATAATTATAATAATATTTTAATATAATGTTTTAGTTGAAATAAGTTGTGAATGAATGAATTTTTATTTTTAGAACGATCGTGGAACAGATCCAATGGATACGCCAGAAACATCGACGAGTTCTCAATCAACAGAAACTCGGGAATCGGGCAGAAATTATTTGGCTACTCAGGCATCTGCTTGGATGTTGAGAAGCATGTTGAATTATAGCGCCCAGGCTAACAACACTAGTTTAGAGAAACTTCAAAGATATCAGCGAGTGTTGATGGCTAGAGCAGAACAAGAGGAAATCGGAACAGCACTTCAAATTCTTAGAGAAGCTTTAAATGCCACTGCAGAAAATAACAGTGCCTGTCTTGCCAGATTACAAAAATTGCGGGAGCGATTGCAAGCTCACACAACGACACTATTCTCGCATTCAAACAACCGTAATTCCGGATTACAAGTTCTTCGAAATGCTTTGAATGATGAGATAGAGGCTCTCAATAACATGGAGGTTCAGCTGACAAACACAAGTTCACGGATTGAAATGCTTCGTGATGAATTGGCAACCAATGGTGTTTTACGTCGTGATCAGGCAACGGCAGCTTCGCAATTAAATTATCTCGAGTCTATCTCCGCAATGTTGTCCAATAATAGCGATTTGAATCCTTCCAGAAATGGAGAAACGAGTTCTGCGAGGGAAGGAAGTAGTCAGAACGGGGGTGAAGAAAATACTAGGAGCAGAGGCGAAGAAAGAAGTAGGAACAGAGGCGAGGAAAACGGTAGAAACAGAAGTGAAGAAAGTGAGCGAAACAGAGGTGAAGGAACTAGTCGGAACCGTGTTGAAGAAAGTGGTAGGAGTAGAGGTGAAGAAACTAGAAACCAGAGAAACAGGGGTGAAGGAAGTAAAAACAGAAGTGATGAAAGCAGAAACCGAGGTGAAGGAAGTAGGAATGGAAGTGAAGAAAATAGAAACAGAGATGAAGGAACGAGGAATAGAAGTGAAGAAAACAGAAACAGGGGTGAAGGAAGTAGGAACAGAAATGAAGAAGGTAGAAACAGAAGTGAAGAAGTTAGAAACAGGAATGAAGATGTTAGAAACAGGAATGAAGAAGTTAGAAACAGGAATGAAGAAGGTAGAAACAGGAATGAAGAAGGTAGAAACAGGAATGAAGATGGTAGAAACAGGAATGAAGAAGGTAGAAATAGAGGTGAAGAAAATGCGAGAAATAGAATTGATGAAAATTTACAAGAAATTAGAGAACCGGATAATGATCAAGACAGTAGGAACCAACAACGAGCTTCTTTAAGGGACATTTTTCGATTTCGTAGACTTGCCAGATTACAAAACATGCGGGAACAATTGCAGGCTCATACATCGACACTATTCTCGCATTCAAACAACCGGAATTCAGGATTACAAGTTCTTCGAAACGCTTTGAATGATGAGATAGAGGCACTTAATAACATGGAAGTTCAGCTGACAAACACAAGTTCACGAATTGAAATGCTTCGAGATGAATTGTCAACTAATGGAGCTGATCGTCGTGATCAATCAACGGCAGCTTCACAATTAAATTATCTCGAGTCTATCTCCGCAATGTTGTCCAATAATAGCGACATGAATCCTTCCAGAAATGGAGAGACGAGTTTTGCAAGAGAAGGAAGTAGTCGGAACGGAGGTGAAGAAAATACTAGGAGCAGAGGTGAAGAAAGAAGTAGGAACAGAGGCGAGGAAAACGGTAGGAACAGAAGTGAAGAAAGTGAGCGAAACAGAGGTGAAGGAACTAGTCGGAACCGTGTTGAAGAAAGTGGTAGGAGTAGAGGTGAAGAAACTAGAAACCAG
>WNHD01003081.1:0-13703 GCA_011057455.1 Ganaspis sp. Gsp50
TTTCACGTTTTTGAAAATTTGAATGTGTTCCTGAAATTTTTTTGGCATTTTCTTTTTTTTATTCGTTTCGGAATAAAAAAACACGTATTTTAAAGTAAGTCACAAACACTACACTTTCCTGGAACTATTTGAATTATTAAAAAAATTGTGGATTTTTTCACGTTTTTGAAAATTTCAATGTGTTCCTGAAACTTTTTTTGTATTTTCTTTTTTTTATTCGTTTCGGAATAAGAAAACACGTATTTTAAAGTAGGTAACAAACACTACACTTCTCTGGAGCTATTTGAATTATTAAAAAAATTGTGGATTTTTTCACGTTTTTGAAAATTTGAATATGTTCCTGAAACTTTTTCTGTATTTTCTTTTTTTTATTCTATTTGGAATAAAAGAACACGTATTTTAACATAGGTTTCAAACACTACACTTTTCTGAAACTATTTGAATTATTAAAAAAATTGTGGATTTTTTCACGTTTTTGAAAATTTGAATGTGTTCCTGAAATTTTTTTGCAAACACTACACTTTCCTGAAACTATTTGAATTAATAAAAAATGCTGTATTTTTTCACGTTTTTGAAAATTTGAATGTGTTCCTGAAAATTTTTTTGCTTTTTCTTTTTTTCATTCGTTTCGGAATAAAAAATAACGTACTTTAAGTAGGTTACAAACACTACACTTTCCTGGAACTATTTGAATTTTTATAAAATTGTGTATTTTTTCACGTTTTTGAAAATTTGAATGTGTTCCTGAAAATTTTTTTGCATTTTCCTTTTTTTATTCGATTCGGAATATAAAAACACGCATTCTAAAGTAAGTTACAAACACTACACTTTCCTGAAACTATTTGAATTAATAAAAAATTCTGGATTTTTTCACGTTTTTGAAAATTTGAATGTGTTCCTGAAATTTCTTTGGCATTTTCTTTTTCTTATTCGTTTCGGAATAAAAAAACACGTATTTTAAAGTAGGTTAAAAAAACTACACTTTCCTGGAAGTATTTGAATTTTTATAAAATTGTGGATTTTTTCACGTTTTTGAAAATTTGAATGTGTTCCTGAAAATTTTTTTGTATTTTCTTTTTTTTATTCGATTCGGAATATGAAAACACGCATTTTAAAGTAGGTTAAAAACACTACACTTTCCGGGATCAATTAGTACTTTAACAAAATACGTTTTGAGAAATTGACATTTTTGAAAAATTCACGTGTTTGTTAATTTCAAGGTGTTCCTGAAATTTTTTTGGAAATTTTCTTTTTGGATTCGTTTCGGAATAGAAAGGCACGAATTTTAACGCAGGTTACAAATACTACACTTTTCTGGATCAATTAGCACAATAACAAAGTATGAATTTAATAATAGACATTTTTCAAAAATTCGCGTTTATTTAATATATTCTTTTTATTCAACCAGAATTCTGCTTATTCCATATATAAATCGAGTTATTTGTTTTGATTATATTTTAAAATTAATATTTCACGAATAAATGACATTGCATTTATATAATAACTTAAAAGAGCTCTAATTTAACTCGTGAAGTTTTCCAATTTAGCGGAAAATTGCAAATGTAGTAAATCGATTAGAAACTTTGCATGAGCATCAATATTATAACTAATTTTGTTCTCTTTAATGAAGGAATGTGGCGAGCTTTGATTTAGCTTCACAATTTGCACGGGATTCCTATTCCTTGCGTAAGCTGTTCCTCCTATGTGCCATCAGGCAACAGGAATTCCCTGCATGTCCTTTTCTGCAATATGTGCAAACTCAGATGCTGACTATTGTGCAAGTGTGCATACTATATAAACCATGTTTGTAAGCATATTGACCTCAGCGACAATCTCAGAATACATATATTCTCGCGTAAGTGTTGAAATCCTCTTTAAAAGACAATCTATTCTTTTCGACTTTTATCCTTAATTCGATTCATGTTAAACTCTCGTTAACGTCAAAATTGACAGTAAGAAGATCTTATTTCAACAGATAGGAGAAACTAAATAACGATCCTTGTTTCTGGCAATGCGCCAAAGTTACAGATTCGAAAACAATCGTCTTCCTGGTTTACAAAATTGCCAGATAAAATATAGTAGTATCCAATAATCGATAGAAGGATATTTTTTCGTGTATATTATTTTTAATATAGACTATCAAAATGTTATTAACATTATTAAATATTGCACAGAGAGATGTTTATTTTCTTTGCGAAAATTCATATTTATTTCATTTTTTATTACATTAAAAAATAAACATCTCTCTACAATTTTATAATCCAAAGAAAATAACATCTTTATTAATAAGATTCAATTCGTTAAAGGTATTTTATTGCTCTCTTCAATTTATTTATTTATTTATTTATATATTTACGCACCAGCCTATTAATAATAACTTTGTAATTTATGCTATATTGCAAAATTTGGAAGTAAATCGATAGATTTTATTTCGAACGATTATTTTATTAAAACACATTTCTGGAGTCAGAAACTCTGAAGTTTGGAAAATTGAAAAGTTCTTTTAAGATGAAAAGTCTTTTTTAAGATGAAAAGTTTTTTTAAGATGAAAAGTTTCTTTAAGATGAGAACTTTTTTTAAGATAAAAACTTTTTGATGTAAAAAAGACTAAGGTTGCATAATGTTCGATGTTACAGGTAATGTCTCCATCAAGAAAGTCAGTTTTAAATGAGGATAATACTCGTCAGAACAGTGTTATCGAAAATTGATGGAAATTTATATCATGTACATCAAAAGCTGCATATAGAGACTGACAGACATGCATATACATAAAATATAAACAGAGACGTAAAATTTCTATAACGGTAAAAATTTTAGTAACATTCGGTATTAAAAAAACTCTTGTAAAAGCATCCATTATGAAAGCATAAAATCGCGAATTTAACGCTCATCGCAAAATTACGGTAAAAGTTAAAATTGCAAAAATTAATCTTCAATAGCTAGGTAAAATGAGTAAGAATCACTTTTTTTACGAGTATTGCAAGTCTTTTAGAATACACATCTTTTATGCATACATGACCAACAAAATTTACAGAAAAACATTTTTCTGCGTCCAAAAAAGGAAAATTTTTAAAAGAAAACAAAAATTTTCAAGCAATTGGAAAATTGAAATTAAACAAAACTTGAAACAAATTTCAAAAGACTTTCCAATTAACCTGCAAAATTTTTGCCACAAAATAATTGTCATAAAAAATGTCCATTTATGTAATGGATTAAAAAATACACTCTCATTTTTGATGAGAATGTAATAAAAAACAATAAATAAAAAACATTGATCTAATTGCAATGAAAATGAAGGAATGGAATTTTTGCAGCATATTATAAGAATGTGGAGAAGATTTAGTCGAAAATTTGTTTCTCGCTTGATATGTCGAGAATGAATTTTGCGAGCGTCTGTTGTCGGCCAAGTCGACGAATAATCGCTCGTAAAATCTCTCGTCCTTTTCCACTCGAGTTGACGACCTTCTTGGACCAAGGGACCATGCAAAACTAAATAGAATGGCAAACTGAAAATGACGGGAGATTATGGCGAAATCTGTTGGCAAGAATGATTGGTCGTAAAACAGATGGTGACCAAAAATTCCTGGTAACATCAATTTTAGCTTCATCGCATGCCAAAGATCGCTCGAGTGAAAGAACAACTTTTCCAACCAGTCCTTGAACTTGCAAAGTTCATTCAAAAACAGCAAATTTTGTCACTGCTTTTATAAAGTCCATTCTTGCCTCGCTGCCATGCACCAAAATGTGAACAAAACGGAATTTAGATTGGGTTACAAAAACGGAAACGAAAAGTCCTTTGTCATTTTTTTTTATCTCTAAAAGTATTCGAGTTATTTGGTATTAAAGTTGGAGGGCGAGGTGCGGTGGAAGATTTGACGCGAAGGGCGGAGACTTAGTCTTCATTAAGCTCCGCCTACTGCGTCAGATCTTGTGCTGCGGCTCACCAGTCTCGTGCTTGAGCGCGACTATAGTGGGGAGTCAGACTCCGCCCATCGCGATAAATCGTCTAGTGCAGTTCCGCCACTCTTTTACAAACGTATCAAAAACCAAAAAAATGTAGTTTTAAATTAATTTAAGAAAACGATTACGAAAAGTCTTCTCTTACTTTTTACTATTTTTAATTATTTTTACTTTTCAAGTTGAAATTATTAATTGAGAACGAATTACAGCAGAAGAACATAGTGGGCGGAGTCACATAGTGGGCAGAGTCACATAGTGGGCGGAGTCACATAGTGGGCGGAGCCACATAGTGGAGCTTGACTCCCCACCAAAGTCGCTCTGCCGCGCGAAACGTACGAACGATAGTCAAACGACTCGATGGGCGGAGCTTAGACTTTTGCATCTAGTGGGACTTGAACCCCGCCCTTTAGGTCAAATTTTCTTCTACATCTCGCTCACTATTGGACAGTTCTAAATCTAAATCAAGATCATTAATGATAATCAAAACCTGGAAGAAAACTTTTCGTCTTTTTAGCTTATAACTTTTCAAGTTCTTTGTTTTTCTTTTTTCTTCCTTTTTCTTTATCTTCACTTAATCTAAAAGTGTGAAACTTTTTTGATACTTTCAGATCTGCTTTCACGTAAGATGGGGGGAAGTTGCGCACTACACTCTGCGACGAAATGGGCGGAGTCTCAATCCCCGTCTGCGCGGGAAGAGCGCACACTAGAAGATCTGGGCGGAGCTTGAACGCGGGTACTCAGACTCCGCCCTTCAGATCAAATTTTCTCTTCTAACTCGCACGCGATTGGCTAACTCTAAAGCCAAATAACTCGAAAACTATTGAAGATAATAAAAAATGAAAGAGGACTTTTCGGATCTGTTTTTCCAGCCTAATACTATCACATACTCGCTTTTTAAGAAAATTATAGTTAAGAGATTGAAAAGTAGGAATGAGTTGCAAAATTGGCTTCTAGGAAAGGAGTTTGTTTATCGTGATTCAGATCTGAATGAAAGTGTGAGGACAAAAGGGTGGCATGTGTAGTTTTGTGTTTGCGGGTAACTAAATATGGTAGCAAGGAGATGAAACTGTAAGGAAGATAGTGATAAAGCACGTGCATCTTGGGGTATCTAGCTACCTACTCTTAGCAACTGATTAAGTTTTACGAGCTCAGTGTACGACCTCACAAGATTATCAACTCAACTTAACGATGACGACGAGCGACTCGCGAATTTCAGCGGATTATAGAACACGCAAAGTAACAAACTTAGTCAGCGCAACTTCTAAACAAAGAACGTGAAAGGAATTATCGCCTTAGTTGTTACAAATCTCAAATCGAGTTTTCATCCGACATGATGACTTAATTTAAAAAGGAAAAAGAAATCCATCGTAAATTAATAAGCGCACATTTTTTTATGTCAGGCAAATTTATTTTACAAGATAAATATTTTTGCAATTAAATTTAGTTTTGAAATAAATTTATTGTACGATCCAAAATTATTTTTGAAATAAATTCATTTTACAATCCAAAATTATTTTCAAAATAAATTGATTTTACAACCCAAAATTATTTTCGAAATAAATTTATTTTACAACCCAAAATTATTTTCGAAATAAATTTATTTTACAATCCAAAATTATTTTCGAAATAAATTGATTTTACAATCCAAAATTATTTTTGAAATACATTTATTTTACAATCCAAAATTATTTTTGAAATAAATTTATTTTGCACGACAAATTTATTTATTTATATCCGAAGTAGGAAATCGATGCTGTGAATACTCAAAGGACTTAACGGGAGATATAGCTTTTAATGCAATCTAACGTGGAGCTAATTGCTATAATTTTCGCTTATCGCTTAAGTTCAAATTGTCGAATCCCTTGCAACAGAAGCAGCGTCTTCATTTACCTTTATTGCCTCAATTTACTAATTAAGAGATTATACTCTGCTTTCAGCAAACCTGCTAGAATTAGCTGGCGTAATAAAATCACGATGGTGGTAAAATCGAAAACTCGAAACAGAGATTGCAATTTGCAACACCACTGGAATCCTTTTAATATCTCATAATCATTTAATTTTCATTCGTAAAACTGAATCTGGACTTAATTATCTAACTCAACACTTTTTTATTCACGAATTGAAATGAAAAAACCCCACATGAATTGGAAAATTTAAGCGAGGGTGTATTAAAAAAAAGGATGTAATTTAAGGTATACAATTTCAAATTTGAGTTCGTGCTGAAAATGTTTGAGAAAAATTATGAAACTTAATGGTCATGAGCTTAAAAATGTCCTTTTTAATTTGAGTCTAAAAAACTTCAAAAATATTGAGTAGTTTTTGAGTTATGAGAAAAAACATGCTGCCGGAACTGGCAACTCTGCCGAATGGGTGCACAAACCTATTTCACGTTTTCGCTTATAATTCCAAAACTATTCAAGATATTTCAAGTCTCTTGGACTCAAATTAAAGAGGACATTTCGCTGAGTATGACCACTGAATTTCAACTTTTTACATTTTTTTTACATTTTTAGAAAGGACTTAAACTTTTGAAAATTTTTCAAATGCAAAAAATCTCTTGTTCTTTCTCACGCGATATTTACAAATTTGTAAATGTAAAAATTAATTTTTATATCTCCACATTTGTAAATATATAAATTAATTTTTATATCTCCAAATTTGTAAATATAGAAATTAATTTTTAACACCAAATTGCGAAAGACCATGCAAATCAAAAAAGCAAATTCAAACCCAAATTTGAAATACACTACAAATTTCAGATACACTAAGAAATATTGTTCAACCAGAAAATGCACAATTGCAGTAATCTTGAATTCCCGTGATTATTGAATTCAAGAATCTCGGATCCAATCTTCGTGGAGTTTATTCCTTGAGATTGAATTTCTTAGAATGAAAGGGCTTTTTTATCAGAAAGTGCAAGCATCCGGGTACATAATAAGATTTTGGAAAAAGATTTTAGACTTAATTACGGTTATCGTTTCCATGTACTTTTTATTTCAACGATTCGAGTCTATTTGGCCACTATCCAAGTGCAATGCACCCAGACCTTTTGCGAGAAACGATATTCCCTTGGGAAGGAAGCCGAGGGAAAACTGGATCCGGGTCCAGATTCCCGAGTTGGAAAATTACGATAATAGGTAGCGACCTACGTTTCCGGCCAGGATAAAAGTCTCCACATCCAATGGTAAAGCCTAGTTCAATATCGCCGATACTTTCTGGACACTGCAAATTTCACATTGAAGCTCGATGACCGGAATATTCTTTGAAAACATTCGTTTTTAGAACTGTGAAAAATCCAGTCGTATACATAAGTTGTATTCTATTTTTATTTCGATTCAGAAAGCATTCTTGGTGAAATCATAAATAAAGGATGTAAAGATGTACATGAATAAATATAAATAAATAAATTAATAAAATAAAGTAAAGTAAATAAATAAAATATAAGGAAAATAAATAAAATAAAACAAATAAATAAAATGAAGTAAACAAATAAAATAAGGAAAATAAATAAAATAAAGAAAATAAAACAAATAAATAAAATGAAGTAAACAAATAAAATAAAACAAATAAAGAAAATAAATTAAACAAATAAATAAAATAAAGTAAACAAATAGAATAAAACAAATAAAGAAAATAAAACAAATAAAGAATATAAAGTAAACAAATAAAATAAAACCAATAAAATAAAGTAAATAAATTTAAGTATTTTATTGATAAAACGTGATTATTTCTTTTATCAAAAATTCAACTTGACCAGGGTCCTTGGATATTAAGAGATACCTTAATATTTATTTCGTAATATATCCGTCTAAAAATAAAAAAACAGAAAATAAAACAGAAAATTGATGACAAGTAGGCCTAATGACAAGTTTAATATTTTTAAGTCTGGATTTGAAAAATCCTTTAACGTCCGAAAATAAAAATTTTAAGTCATTCTTTTCTTCTAATATTTTCGCGACGACAGAATATGACAGAAATAATAATTTTGTGTTTGGATTAAATGTTAGCAGACGAGCCGCCTCTTTATATAAAATAAATTCTATTTCTGAATTGCGAGAAATGTAACGTGACAGCTCCACCATTCGGCGCTGAGCTGAACTAAAATCCACAGAGATTTCGTCTGCTAACCGCGGGAATATTTGAAAACGTTAAAGTAATATTTGAAGAAAAACCACTTCGAGTCAAATGTTAAAGTTTATTATATTATTTTATTTTATTATTTTATTTTATTATTTTATTATTTTATTTATGTTCTATTTTATCATAATTATGAAACAATATTTTATTTAATGTTTTGTTAATCATTATAATAATTATTTTTACGATCGATATTTTTGTTCTTATTTATTGAATTATTTTTACTATTAAATACGTTCAAATACATGGTTAAATAAATATTTATGAAATGGGTGTTTTTTCGCAAACAAACGCTTCTCTAGTTAACTGCAAATTTTCAGGATTAATGCAGTTTAAAAATTTAAATAGCAATTTTTCAATTCGTGTATAATTTACAATGAAAGCTTGAATGAGCGTAATAAAGGAAATCGCGAATTTGATGGAGGAGCAAAAATTAGCCGCTTTTTAATTTTTTCCCCGTGAGAATTCATACTTTTTACTAACTTTTGGGCTTTAGAATATCGTGACACTGATTTATTAAACTTTATATAGTTACTGAAACAATGCTTTAATTAATAGTTTGTTAATTAAACTTTTTATCAAGCGCCTCCGGCTCGTGCTGAAAATGAAGGCGAAAAATTCTTTGATATAAATGAATTTAACGTTCGTTTTACATTCAAGTAGTTTTCAATTACATGGATAATTAAACGACGAAAAGTCTAATTAGACAAAAAATTTGATTAGACAAAAAATTTGATTAAACAAAAAATTTGATTACACAAAAAATTTAATTGGAAAAAAATCTAATTAGAAAAAAATCTAATTAGCAAAAAATCTAATTAGAAAAAAATCTAATTAGAAAAAATCTAATTAGAACAAATCTATTTAGAAGAAAATCTAATTAGACGCAGAAAAAAAAATTTTTATTAAAAGACTTTCAAAAAAGTAAGACAAAGATTTACAAAAATTTAATAAAGAAAACGTGATGATAAGAAAACAATTAACAATAAAAATACGATGTTTTAAAAAACAGTAGAAATAACGAATGAAAAATAAGAAGATAAAAAAAGAATTCATGGAAACAATACAAAAATTCAAGTTAAAATGATGAAACGAAGAAAATAAAAAAAAGTTTTAAAAAACAATACACGTGAATTAAGAAATAAATTTTAAATCTCTCAGGCGATGTTTAATAAAAATTTTAAGAAATCACGGAAAAGTTGAAATTTCGTTTGAGAAATAATAAACGAAAAACTTAATTTTCGGATTTGAAAAGATTTCGGAGGAATCGCCTCGTCAAGAAAATAAAACACTAATGTAATCGGTTTGAAAAAATCCATATTCATTGGAGCTTATTTTATTTACTTTTCAATTCAAATATAAATTCCATTCAAATGCATTTTCCGTTGCCTCGAGCAGAGACATTGTCAGTGGGCAATATTCTGGCTCTATAAAGCTCGCGTAAAGTTTTCGAACGGTGATATGAAAATGTAAATTGTGCATTTAGAAAAGCAGTGAATGCGCGTGAAAGTACTCCAGCTATAAAAACGAAGCGGCGTGAATTATTATTCGCATTATCAAGAGTGCCAGGATTGGAAAGCCTCAGCTTTAAAAAAAAAGCATCACAGAAATCTCTGCCGACTGAAACATTTTCCGGGCATTTTTATTTTTTTTTAAATTGTATTCCTTCCGTGAAAAAAATTGTTGCACTCGTTATTGTGTGTGTGAATTCTGAAATTTTAATTAACTTGTATACTCGCAAACAAATCGAAAGTGACAGATAACCGATAAATATTTCAGAACATTTTTAATTTTTTATTAATTGAAAAATGTAATTTGTTTTTTAATCAATGCTTTTTCTTTATTATTAAATTTATAATTCATTTATTATTATTAGTAATATTATTATTATTATTATTATTATTATTATTATTATTATTATTATTATTAATATTATTATTATTTCTACATTTCATTATATGGAACTTCGAAAGAAATAAGTCAACTGGAGGACAGAAACAACTTAAATACTGAAAAACGTAAATTTTTTGATTTTTTAGGCAACCCAATGAGATCGATTAAAAATTCAGATTTCAACGTAATACTGAAATAATGGTGTTCATTTTTTTTCCATTATCAGGCACCCAAATTCCTACATATATATAATCTAATAGTAATGTTTTAATTATATTCGACACGCTTCCAAAAATTGTTTAGATAATTAATTTACTGGAAAATATAGATTGGATGAAGAGAAGAAATTAATTAACGTGTATCGAAGGTCTTAATTATCGATTTATTTTAATTCAAGCGGAATAATTTCACTCCCTTCTGTTTTACATCGAAAGACACAATTGGATTACGTCGACCGAGTTCTGTATACAGAGAAAGCTTCAATTCGCTTTTTACCCACCACGTTTTTGTAAAGTTCAAGGGAACGATGAGAGAGATAGAGGAAAAGAGAATGGCATTCCGGAAGAAAGGGTGGAGAAAAACAGTGATTGTCAGATTGGCAATTAGTCCTTTTATCAGCAACTCTTGAAAGTGCAATTGCATTTGAATAGATTGAGCCAGAATTCAATTTAAAATTTTCAATCAAATTTTTCCATTTTTATTTAAATTATTCTTTGTAAGTAATCACCATTTTTTATACGAGCGCATTTTTATCGATGCATTTTTTATTATTATCAACTGCTAATTTATTCGAGCTAATTTATTATAAATATTTATTTAATATTTATTTAATATTTGTTTTTTTACCATAACTAGGTCATAATATTTCTCATAAAACTGTGTTATAATATTATCATAATATAACTATGTTGTGGTATCATCTTTTTTATCAAAACAACATCAATCTTAAGGCCATGTCCAATACTCTGAATGATAAACTAGGAATCTACTTTTATCTTTCTTTTTTCCCGACGTTTTTCAAGATTAATAATAAATTGGACATTCATGACACGCTTTATCTTTTTCTTTGACGATTCCCAAAGTTTCAAAGCGAAATATTTTTTAGTTTACCCGAAAGTAGTTCCACAAAATAAGTCAATAAGTTTATCAACATTAAAATACCGACTTATTTTTGTGGAACTACGTTTGGTTGGACTAAAAAAGATTTCGATTTGTAATTTTTGGAACTATGTTAGAAAACTTTGAAATGTGAATCTTTTATTTATTATTATTAAAAAAAAAGAAAGATGAAGGTAGATCCCTAGTTTATCATTCGGGGTATTGAAAATCCGTGAAAGAAATAAATATTTTTAATTATTTTTAATATCAAAGTGACTGAAACATCGATCATGATTATAAAAATACCCATTAGGGAAATATTTGTTATAAAAATATTTGTTAGAAAAATATTTGTTATAATATTTGATTTTCAAACCAAATAATAAACATTTTACCAAAACATTTTCCATGAAAACATCTAAAAATCTCTGCAGCGAAAAAGCTATTTCTCGAAACAATTTTTATCCATTCGAAATATATCCGTATCATTTCAAACCGTTGAAAATATTTCCCGAGTGTTTGTAACTTTTTGCAAAAAGTACTAACTACTTTTTTGTAAAAAAATGCTAACTTTGCTAATGCTGACTACTACCTAAAAAAATTCTCTGCATAAAGAAAATGAATAAACAAAAAAATCGACAAGCAAGAAAAAATGTCGCATATTTTAGGGATTTTCATAAATTTTTTTGGTTTATGTCAGCAGAAAGCTTGACTCAACCCGGATTGTAATAGATTTAAGGATTAGCTCGATTACTTTTTCCAGAGTATCTCTTTCCCTGGGTGAAAACAAATTGTGGAAACGTCGTCAGAATGAGATCGGGTTCTGTATACCTATCAGTAAAATGGTTTGAGTTTACAGAGCTGTTTAATTGAATTGAGAGATCGGGCGAGATTGCGCCACAAATCAGCCAAGTCGATTTTAACCCCGAAAGAAACGACAAGACCGCGGAATAAATTCTACTTTTCATTAGCTTTTTTGTAACCAGAACAGCCGGCGCGCTTGACGATATATTTTCTAGGTCACCTTAATTTTTACGTATTTCTTCCGGAAACAATGAATTTTTCCTTTTATTCCACGTTGAAACACGCGAATAACGCGCTGTTTGGTTATTCCAGATGTGGTTTCATTTATTAAACGTTTTTTGCTAAAATACCTTTAAATAAAATAAATTTAGTTACGATAATTTTAGTTAAGGCATTTTAAAATATTTTTAGGTAAGATATTTTTAATTAAGGCATTTTAAAAAATGTTTAGGTAAGATATTTTTAATTATAATATTTTCGCATACGTAATAATTAAAAAATAACTCGTATAGGCAGCAAACTTATTTCGCTCTGTTGGAGTAATGAGGGGAAATAATTATCTATAATTTAATTACCATTCCTAACTATACGATTGTATCGATAATTAAATTAACTGGTTACAAAGTAAGCTTTCGTTTATCGAATAATGTAGCCTGCGGCTGAATGTAATTTAACAAGTGAATAATTAAATTTTCGTTTTGAAAAATCAAAGAGAATAAAAAAGAATCGTTTTATTTCTATTTATAATAATCGTATGAACAAAAAATATTTTAAACCAACGTGTATAGCAGGCCTGGCCAAAACGTGCTCTAAGTGCACTCTCGAGCGGAGACAATGTTCCAACTCCACGCGCCGTCATTTTCCCCCGTTTCACTCACCGCTCATGTTCTAATCAGCAGTGAGCGCGGTAAGATGCAGAAAAATGACGACACGTGGAGGGGGAACGTCGTCTCCGCTTAAGAGTTCACTCAGAGCACGTTTTGCCAAGAGCACGCGCATTTTCTGTCAAACAGTGCATTTTTAAATTATCTTTCATTTAAACTATGTTAAAAATATTATTAAAATATATTAAAATATATTAAAACATTAAAATATATTAAATATTTATAAGTGATGATTGAAATTACTCCAGAAGTATAAAATAAAGATTTTCTAGAAATTACGATTGTAGGTGTCTCTTTTTACGTTGCTGACGTTAGGACAAGATAGTTGTCGAACGAAAAATGTGATGCTTGACTTTTCCAAGTGGCAACGAGTTTCGAGGCGCAATTTTCGCAGTGACGTGAATTTCGTTGAGAGAGCAGGAGCATTTCTAAAGAAAGATGTGGTCGGGTGAGGATGGAAAAGGAAGGTTTGCTGGTAGCAAAAACCTTCAGTAGCGAAGAACGAGATAAATGGTTTTACTGCTTTTAGAGCCTCGAGGCATCATGGCTATAGGATTTTGTCCCTCAAATCGTGTCTGCAGTTAAATTTTATTTAAATAGAGTATTTGCTAATCAAATTAACCAACCGGCGTGTAATTATCACAGGTGCTTACACAAGCCAATGGAAAACAATTTACCAAATTAATTTTTATTCAATTTATCACATTGTTTCATTACCCAGTCACGAACGTTGAAATTCGTATCTGTTGAAGAATTCGAATTAATTGAAATTTCATTTGATCGAAGATACAAAAGAAATTCCTAAAGTGTTAAAAGCTTTGGATTTATATGGTCAATTTTTGCTCATTTAAATTTAACTTTTTGATGAAGTGATTAAAAGATCTCTGCGATGGTTAGAGCTTTTAATAATTTCTTTGCGCGGAGCTT